>SKCR01033441.1:0-117932 GCA_019454045.1 Zanthoxylum bungeanum | reverse complement strand
GTTTCAAAGCCAATCAGCTTCTATAAAGGCACTGGAAAATCAAATTGGACAATTGGCCAATGCTCAGAGTTACAGATCGCCAGGTAACCTTCCTAGCAACACAGAACCAAATTCAAGGACCCGAAGGAATGAGCAATGTCAAACAATTACTTTGAAAAGCGGTACTGAAATCAACAATGATGTTGGAATCAAGGCATCCATGGAAGAAGTTCTAAAAGAAAGCAGCGAAGCAGTTCTACAAATGGAGGAAAAAGAAGCCAAGGAAAAAGATCAAGAAATAATCACTCTACCTCCATATTTTCCACTGCGTCTCCAGAAAAACAAACTAGACAAACAATTTTCTCGATTCCTATAGATCTTCAAAAAATAGCATATCAACATTCCATTTGCAGAAGCTTTGGAACAAATGCCTAGCTATGTCAAATTCATGAAATATATTCTTTGACGAAAATGAAGATTAGGAGATTACGAGACAGTAGCATTGACAGAAGAATGCAGCGCTATAATCCAGAGGAAGTTTCCCCCAAAGTTGAAAGATCCTGGCAGTTTCACCATTCCTTGCATCATAGGAGAGCATAACTTCGGTAGGGCTTTATGTGATGTAGGTGCAAGTGTTAACTTGATGTCTTTTTCTATTTTCAGGAAATTGCAGATTGGAGAAAAAATTCCTACCTCAGTCTCTCTGCAACTTGCTGATAGAACGCTCGTATTTCCGAGAGGTGTAGTTGAGGATGTGCTGGTCAATGTTGAAAAATTTATTTTCCCAGTAGATTTTTTTGTCCTTGATATGAAGGAAGACAAAGACGTGTCGATCATCCTCGGGAGACCATTCTTGGCTACAGGTCGAACCATTATTGATGTACAAAAATGAGAACTAATGATGAGGGTACATGACCAATAAGTAACATTCAATGTTTTTAAAGCCATGAATTTCCCGGATGATGAAAAGAAGGAGGAATATTTCAGACTTAATGTGATTAATAGTACCATCCAGAACTCCAATGCAATGCAAAGTTCTACTGACAAACTTAAAGCATGTTAACTGTCTGTGGAGCCTGAAGATAAAGTGTAATGCGCACTGAAAAGCCTATTTTTGCACTACAAGCAACAGAAGAGAAACAGTTCCACCAGCACAATGAATTGGAGCAATTTCACATACAACATTTTGAGAATGCCAAACTGTACAAAGAAAAGGCCAAGAAGAGACATGATGAGAAATTAGTGCGCATACAACTAGAACCAGGACAAGGGTACTGTTAAACAAATCAAGGTTGAAACTCTTCCCATGGAAACCAAAATCACGGTGGTCAGGTCCATTCTTAATCACCAAAGTTTTACCAGATAAAGCCGTTGAGTTACATGATCCCAACTCCAACAAAATATTCAAGGTTAAGAACAAGCATGTCAAGCACTACTGGGAGAATCAACTAAGCGATAAAAAGAAAATGTCACACTTTCAGATCCAGCCTAACGTTCGGGCAGTCATGTCTAGCTGACGACTTTAAACTTAGCGCTAGCTGGGAGGTAACCCATGTAATTTGTGTATATATTCAGATTTGGTGTGTTTTATTTTTGTGTGTTTAATTTGTGTAGGTAAAGTTACATTTCAGGATGGAAGAAGTTCTAGCAAATCTTCACAAGTAATTTCCTTCCCTCCCTCAAAAATCTCTGATGAAAGTCTACAATGCTCGCTTGGAACGAATGAGATTACTGATGATCATAGGTATTCCTAATGACATTCGTTGGATTATTGAAGCACGGGTCCGATTGGCAGGTGAGTCCTCTGACTCTTTTGTTTCGTATATGCCTGATTTAGGAAGAAACACATATGCTAAAAAGAGAATAGCTAAAAGAATGGATGTTTGCTATAAATCTGCTCGTCTGACATGTAATACTCATTGTCGTTCTTTAGGAATGGTGTCTGATAACCGTGAAGATAAAATTAAATTCATTAGGGATGTCTTGAGTAAGGAGTCTTTGGATGACATATCTAAGACTCTTGAGATGCATTCCAGTGGATATTAGCATCATGCAATTTACATGTTATATACACAATTCCGAAAAGAACAACAACATTTATGTCTCGGGAATCTGACTTTAAAAGAAAATTGGATGGGAAGTTTGTCTCTGATGCATAGACGTCATTCAAGTTATTACTTCCTGTAAATATTATTTTCTTTTTGTCTTTAACTAATAATTGTGATTTGTTTTGTTATTTTCTTCTATTTTCTCCGACAGGATCCAGACTTTTTGACTTTCACGATATATTTCACTATTTAAATAATAATTGTCATCTGGCATGTACTAGTGACTGGTGCTTACACACGCGTATAACGCAAGCGCACATATCGTTCAAGTAGTATAAAAAGTATCGATCCCACGAGGACTTAATACTTAAGCTATTAATTTTATGAGGTCAAATGATTACTAGTATCTAACAGGTTGTTTGATTGATTTTAAAAAGGTGATGATTCTAAATTTAAAAACTAGTAAATAAAATTGTTCGAAAGTAAGCTTTTAGAAAATTCAATATTAAAAACTATTTAGGGTTGTGATTTCTTCCAATATTATTTAAAGATGAAGTGGTTATCTTAAAGTTGGGTAATATATTGATTTATTAACCTGGAACACTAAATTATGCGAAAGCCTTTGTCGATGGTCAGACGCAAATACCCAGTTTAACCCAATTGAACCATATGTCTATGTCAACCAAATTATCTGGATTCATTAAGATTAAGTTCCAATTATGGTTACCCCCGCCCGACAGGTATATGTCTATCCTGTAAGGAAATCTATTAAAGGGTTATCTATCCTCAAAGAAGATCGTGGGCTATTGAGTCTAAGGTCTTAAACGTAAAATCCCTATGTCTAGTTCATTTTAAGTTTACCTAATCAATTTTATTAGTGGCCAGTTAATAAAAAGTATTAAGATTAAGACTCAATAAAATAAATCTTTATATTACCCAACTATAATCTAACCCCTTATAAACCGGTGATATTAAAAGTCATCATAACCCCAGATAACTAATTTAGTTACAACACATAACTAGGGCTAGTAAAAACTTGAAAATAAAAGACATAAAATAAAAATGCTGAAAAGTAAAAGCTGAAAAGTAAATTGCAATAAAATAAAATGCTAAGGTAAAAGGATCAACTTTTACTACTACTAATTTAGATATCTCCCATAATATAATATATAAACTTATGACTATTTTACCAACCAGCCATATAGGCGGTAACCTGATTAAGTCAAATTAAGTCCAACCATCCATAAAGGCGGAACCAAAATAAACCTGCCATATAGGCGGTAAGAAAATTTAATTACCAACCGACCAATCTGGCGGTATCCTTGATTAATCAGGTTTAAACAAGATTAAAATGAATTACCAACCGACCAATCTGGCGGTATCTTTTTTAAGTCAATATTTTAAATAGTGAATATATTATATTTAAGGGAGATTAATCTAATTAGCAATAGTAAAAGAATTACCTTTCACCCTAGCAGGGGGAAGTTACCTCCTCATGGTAAATAGTAAAAATTGTAAAAAGTAAAGAAAGTAAAACACTATTATTACAAAAAGTAATTAAAATTAATTACAAAACTAAAATTTAAAAGAAATTAGGTAGAAAACTCCATATTTATATGAGAGAATTCAGAGAGAATAGTACATCTGAATTCAGAAAACCGAGCTCTATTTATAGGCGTCAGTAAGGGTCTCGCATCGCGACGCCCATCTCGCGTCGCGACGCCCATTTGGTCGACGTGGCAGCTTCTGGTTCGACGGCTTCAGATTCTGGATAAGGTGATAAGGCGACACGTGGCAAGGTGGTTGGAGCTCAATTATTGTGACACGCGGCGGCTTCTGATTGGCTGAATAAAATTCTTATCCGCCACGTGTCAGATATGGATAAGTGAGTCAATGGTTGATGCTGACGTGGCGACACGTGGCAAAGTGACTGTCGGCACCATAGAATTACGACACGTGGCACGCTCTGATTGGTTGATGATGACGTGGCAGCCATGTGGCACTTTGACTTGGTCAACATGTGATGTGGATGATGACGAGGCAATGACGTGGAGTGACACGTGACGACACGTGGCGATGGTGACTTTCGGCATCGTAGGATGATGACACGGCGCACGTTAGCAGATCGGCTGTGATGGTGACATGTGTCACGGTGCACGTTAGCAAAGTCAAATTTTCTCAGATTCTGACTTGTGGACCCGGCGCAAGTTAGCACTGTTCGGTGCACGTTAGGCCTCCCGACGCTGAAGATCTTGGCGTCCCGACGTGGAAAATTACCAAAATGCCATTTTCGTCCAATTTTCACTGTTTTGGCCCAAATCAACTCCAGAGTGTCCTCAAACTTTATTTATCCACAAAATAACACAAAACACATCAAAATATTCACAAAACACAAGAAACTATACAAATTATTAGGTTAAATGAGTGGGAAATAGTGATAGATTTACCACCCATCACACCCTCAAACCTAACATTTTGCTAGTCCTCGAGCAAAACATAAAATAAAATAACATAATAAAATTTAACTAAGCCACTTTCGTAGGGATCACGATTGCATTTAGGGTAGGCAACAAGCCTTTAAACCCCTAGGTGTCCCTAGTGGATGAGTTGTAGTCTCGTGAGGGTTTATAACAATGATACCCACAAACATTTTACAAAAGTGAAAATAGTAGTGAAACTAATGCACACAAAAGCAAAAAGAAAGCGAAAAGAGAATAAAGAAGTTAGTGACTAATCAGGTGAAACTTCTACTCCAAGTTACTAGTTGTTTTCTTTCTTTCTAAATTACAGAATAAGTAAATTCTCCGATTGTAATTACCATTCTCCATATACACAGCTAATAAAATATTAAACAACTCATTTTTGCCCACAACAGTCATAAGTGTAGTTGATAAGAAAGTAATATTTTTGTCCTAAAGTTTTATCAGAATTCACACCTTTTTGTAGTAATGGAGTAATTTTTCGGATTTTTCTGATTTTTTTTTATTTATATACAATATCTTCCATCTATGTAGCGAGTGTTGGGTCGGTGACTCCCAAACCAGTTGGCTTTAGGGCACCAGGTGTTAAGACACCCCTACAGACTTAATTACTCAGACTTCAGATATATATATTTTTGCAGCATCTTTGATCCATGTAGCGAGCTTTGGGCCAGTGACTCCCAAACCAGTTGGGTTTAGGGCAATAGGTGTTAAAACACCTTTACAGACTTAATAACTCGGATCTCAAATGTTTTTTTTTACTCCATCACTTTTTGAGATGCTTCCTCCAATTAAACTAGAGCACTGAAAATTACAAACTTTTCAATTATAGCTCATGTCCGTATGTTACTATGCGTGTTGATAATACATGCCAATTGAGCATATGAAGATCCATTTTAGTCAGTATTATGGAGAATTCACAAATTAAATAATTCAAAAGGAAATAAACAAAAATTAATTTGTTCCGAAATAGGTTTGAAATACGTCTCAGGAGTGGAAACTCCTTACTCATCTATATCTTACCAATTTCACCTTTTTAGTCAAAATAAAAACATAAAAACGCAAAATATTTTTGTAATTTTTGAAATAAAATTTGGACTAAAAATAAAAACAACACAGAACTAAAAACCAGATACTAATCATCTAATTCCCTCCCCCAAACCTAAATGAGACATTGTCCCCAATGTCTTAAACAGTAGAAGAAGAGTTTAGAAGATAATACCTGGTTAGCTGAAATTCTACAGGAAATTAAAGGTTAAGATCTAGATTAATCTGACGCCTCTTACCACGATCCTCCTCAGACCAATTTATCTTTGAAAGGATATGGTCAACTTGTGGTTCATAGGCTAAGAGTTGGTCAATTAGATCCGGAGCAGTTCTGGCAGTAAAGAGTAGTTCTTTCAAAGATTTTGACACGAACCCATTTCTCTGGGCATCATCAAGAAACACACAAACAAAATCATAAAATCCATCAACGTTAAACAGCCCAATTGGTTTCTGGTGTATGTTCAGGTTCGCCCAAGATAGTACTATAAAAATTTACTCCAATGTGCCCAAGCCACCTGGCAAAGCAATAAAAGCATCAGCACAGTTAATCATTTCTACCGGTCGTTCAGACATACCTGGCACGATCAGTTCTTCTCCGTTTGATGATCCAATAAGATTTGCCTCTACCAAGGGTTTTGGAATGATTCCCAAAACGTGACTTCCTCCTTCCTGTACGACCTTTGAAACGATCCCCATTAGTCCAAGATTACCTCCGCCATATACTAAGTGCATATTCCTAGCAGCTAAGACTCGACCCAATTCATGTGATGCTTCTACGTATTGTGGCTTAGTACGAACACTAGTACCGCAAAACACACAGATGTTTTCAACTCATCTTCTTGAAGTGGCTTCTATGTTTTACTCTGGATGTCTTCAAAAGTGCAATGATGAGTTGAATTTATAACACCTGAAAAGGGTGAGTAAAATAATAGCACTAGTACCTGCCAAAAGACAATTATTAGTTAACATTAAAATAAATCGTGATAGTCAAAAAGGTCTGGATCCTGTCGGAAAAAATAATATAAAACAACAAAACAAATTACAATTATTAGGAAAAGACAAAAAGATATAATATTTACAAGAAAAGTAGCGGCTTGATTGACGTATATGCGTCAGGGGCAAGCTTCCCATCCAATTTTCTTATAAATTGGCAAACATGGTCTTTTTGAGTCAGATTCCCAAAACTTAACTGTTGTCTTTCTTTTTGAAATTGTGTATGTAATTTGTGAATGGCTATGTGAACATATCCACTGGGATGCGTCTCAAGTGTCGAAAATATATTATCTACAGACTCCTTACTCAAGCCATCCCTAATGAATTTAATTTTATCTTCGTGATTATCAGACACCATTCCTAAAGAACGAGAACGAGTATTGCAATTCCAGCGTGCACATTTGTAACAAAAACTCATTTGCTTAGCTCTACGTTTCTTTGCATAGGTGCTTCTTCCAAAACCAGGCAGATGTGAAATAAAAGTCTCAGAAGACTCACATGCCAATCGGACCCGTGCTTCAATTACCCAACAAATATCATTAGGAACACCATAGATCGTTAGTAATCTCATCCGTTCCAAGCGAGCTTTGTAAACTTTCATCATAGATTTTTTAGGGAGAGAATGAAATTGCTTGCGAAGATTTGCGAGAGCTTCTTCCATCGTGAAATGACTTTACCTGCAAAATTAAACACACAAAAATAAAACACACCAGATCACAATATATAAACAAATTGCATGGGTTGCCTCTCTGTGAGCGCTAAGTTTAAAGTCGTCAGCTAGACTTGACTTCTCGATCATTAGGCAGGATCTGAAAGTGTGACACTTTATTTTTGTCGCTCAAATGATTCTCCCCAGTAGTGCTTGACACGCTGACTGTTAACCTTGAATGTTTCGTTGGTGTTGGGATCTAGTAACTCAACAGCTCCGTATAGAAAAACCTGAGTGATTACAAATGGACCTGACCACCTTGATTTCAACTTTCCAGGGAAAAGTTTCAATCTTGAATTGTACAACAGCACTTGCTGCCTTGGTTCCAACTGTCTGTGCACTATTTTTTGGTCATGCCATTTCTTGGTCTTTTCTTTGTATAATTTGGCATTCTAATAAGCCTGTAGGCGAAATTCCTCCAATTTATTGAGTTGGTGAAGTCTTTTCTCTCATGCAGCTTGTGAATCAAGATTCAACTTCTTCAGTGCCCAGTACGCCTTGTGTTCAAGCTCAACTGGCAGATGACATGCTTTCCCAAACACCAATCGATATGGGGACATACCAATGGGTGTCTTGTAAGCTGTTCGGTAGGCCCATAATGCATCATCTAGTTTTGTAGACCAATCCTTCCTTATTGATCCAACGGAAGATTATTTTGATTTCTCTGTTTGAAACCTCAACTCGTCCATTTGACTGTGGATGGTAAGCAGTGGCAACCTTGTGAGTAACTCCGTATTTGGATAGGAGTGCATCGAAGTATCTGTTGCAGAAATGTGTGCCACCATCGTCGATGATTGCACGAGGTGTTCCGAACCGAGTGAAAATGTTCTTTTTCAGAAATTTGATCACCACTTGTGAATCATTGGATGTCAGAGCAATTGTTTCGACCCATTTGGAGACGTAGTCTATAGAAACCAGGATGTACATGTTTCTAAATGATGGAATAAAGGGTCCCATGAAATCAATACCCCATACATCGAATATTTCCGAATGACTTCCTCATGTGGAACACACCGTCTCAATAGTTGATCAGCACACCGTTTGAACAGGTACGGCTCATCCCAGACATAATGCTTGATTTCTTTGAGGAATTTCTTCTGTTGCTGAGTTGTCCATTCCAACGACCATTTTCCTGACACAATGTAATTGACATAGTCATCATACCAATGGGCATCTTATAATTTCATGGCAAACAGCTGTTCATCTGGAAAAGTTTCTTTGATTGACAGATCTTTGTCAGTTATTTCTGTTGGAAAATTATGACCCATAGCGTCACTATTTGTACAGATCATGGTGTTGTTGTACAAATTAACTATGTGACAAAGGATATCGCACTCTTATCATTTGTGATTAGATCACCTAGATGTATAAATGATGAGAGGTCCCTGTGATTTGTTCATGGACGGAGAATGATATGAGACAGTATCAGTCCACGAAGGATAAATCATTAAATATCCCTATTCAGAGTATTATCGAGATTGGACATCGATAAATACGTAAAAGACTAGTATTACACTTGTGCGCATTATGAGGGCACAACGACATAGTTCTCATATATTTGGGTATATGATACTCATGCAAATGTAATAGGAGGTTATGTTTTACCGATGGTACGGGAAAGAGCTTTGCTGTGGATAGACCCCCTCGGAATTCCATTAGTAGTATGACTATGTGTCTATGGAAGTCCGAAATCAGGGTAGGTGTATTTGGTCTTAACCTGAGACTTGCACCGCTAATACTTGCGACAATCAATATACTTTGGTTGCGGTCTTCCAGGGCTTTAACAGGTTCTGTGTACGCCAATACTGGGTATATTGAGAATCGTAGTGTGTTGGGTATGATGTCAAGATGGAAGTGTCATTCCAGTCATATGGAGATGATGGTCACGTAGGATACGGGACTGGTTCTCTTTAATGCTGCAGCTATCGGAATAAAATGACAATGTCAGGTTTATCCGATTATGGAGACTAGTTACCAGACATCCGACATGTGCTTCGTACGGGTCAGACACAATTCCAGCCCTAGGCCTAGTACGTGATCATCCGATATTGGACAGAAATACACAATACTACGTATACTACGCCTGATATAGATCCTTTATTCCTGTAAGGATATTTCCGGAGAATTGGTTAGGAATGGCGCTTTGCTAGAGGCCAACCTTGTCTTGTAAATCGGTAAAACGTAGTATTTGGTACTTACGTGTTCGGATAGTCCGAAGACCGAATTTTCTGCCAACATATCCGGGGATCTCATGGCTCGCTTCCCAAGATTCACCGATGACGTATGACTCACACTCTAAATTAATATGGATTAATTAGATGAGAGAGAATATTAATCTGGGATTAATTGCAGAGATATTTTATCTGGGATAAAATATCATTAAAAGAGAGATAACGATTAATTTGGAATTAATCGAGAAATTAATATATTTGATATATTAAACGAAATCGGATTTCGACGTGAAATTAAAATTAGATTTTAATTCGGGCGAACGAATTAATTTATAATTAAATTGTTAGCGACGTGAATAGTGACTTCGCTAGGCGTAATCATTTAATTACGATACAACGGAAAATTCGTTAATTTGGAATTAGCGAATCCAAGCCCGAGATTATTTGCGAGCGTATTCGCATTTCGAATTCGAGTGCGGCACGTCAAATCAAGTGTCAAATCGCTAGTCGCATCTAGCGTTACATCATTCGTCAATCAAGTGATGGATGTCTTTCACTTTGAGTGATTGACGCAAGTCACTATTTATGATTGATGGAAGTGATGTGAGTGGTTAGTGCCATTTATGGCTTTAATGGTTTGCTTTTTTGAACACCAAATTCATGTGAAATGAATTTTAAATTCAAATTAGTGTATAAGTTACACAAATTTCACAAACCAAACATAACTCTCTCTCTCCATTCTCTTCTTATCTCTCACGCCCTTGGGGCCAAAAATTACTCACTGGTTTTTGATAATGCCGAGCAGTGAAGGAAGCAAGAGTGGGATTTTGTGGCAAAATCACAAGTGATAGCACACTTACGAGACATGCGAAGGTGATAGGGAAGTCCACCCATGAGCCGGGAATCGTTCGACGAAGCTTGGAGCTTGACGAATGACCCAAACCGAGCCAAACCAGTGAGCAACCGAATGGAACAGAAGGCAGAATCTGAAATTTTTGTTGCCTCCGCGGTGCTCAACCGATCGATGTAAGTATTCCGTAACTTCTCCGATATGTATTCGCACTTGATTCATGCTTATTATTGATCTTGGGACCTTAATAGAAACCAACAATGGCATCTAGAGCAAGGTTTGAGCATGAATTGATTTAGGTCTTAAAATTTGGGCAAAAATGTGTTTGAGCATGATTTATGAAATTGGATGAATGAATATGTTTAAATGTGTTTTAATTGAGGATTGATTGGATCAATTTGTTGAAATTGTGTTTGGAACAAATTTCCCCAAATATTTGGTGTTGGCCGAATGTAGTGCCCTAATGTGTTCTTGGTAATTTTGATTTTTTGATTCATTGGATGAGTTAGAATCAATTAGGATGTTGATTTAATGTCGATTGTGGGATTAATTGGATTGAAACCAAATCGGATATAAAATCCCCTCCTTGGCCGAGACTTTGATAGCATGTAATTGGGTTTGATTTTGATTAAATTGTGTTGGACATGACTTAATGTAAATGAGCAAGATTAGTTATGTTAATTGATGTTTTATAAATGTTAATTGGGTAATTAATTGTGTAATGCACTTTATGTAATTAAATTGTGAAATTGGGTTTTGTGATTTAATTATAATTGGGCCTTAAAATTGGATTTGGGCTTTAATGTTGTAAATGGGCTTATTGGGCTTTGTTGTACAAAGTTGGGTTAAGGCAAATTGGATTGGATCCAATTGGGCCCAAAACCGCATCCATAAAGCCCAAATGCGACTTACTGAACCTTTAAAGTTTGATTGGGCCTAATGGGCGAAAATTGATTTCTAGGCTTATGGGGTAATTCCCAGATTGGGTTTTGGTTATTCGGTTTGACCCGAGTTGACCAAAAGTCCACGCCTTAAGAAATTAATTAAAAGCCCATTGGACTTTAATTAAATTGACGTTGGACGTTAATCGGGCTTTGAGACCCGTAACGATTAAATTTGGAATTTAAGTCGGAAAAGTTCATTATTAAAGTGTAGTATTTAATTTGTAATTAAATAGCGAATTAGAATTGAATGCATATTAAATTGGATTTAATTACGTAGTTTAATTTAATTCGAGAATTTGTACTTTGAGTACTTATTCGCAAAATGAGTTTGACTCGAACAAAATCAAATCGTTGTTTGAACATTGGATGGTCACTAATTATCAGATTAATTAATTTGATTTATTGATTGATAACATGCTTATGTGAATACATGGTTTGCGATGCATGAATATGTATATCGGATGGATATTAGATGGGTGGGACAATTTTAGAAATTTTTGTAATAATTTGATTTTATTATTAGACTGCGTGTCCAGCCTTATTACCTCTCTATTCTTTGTATTCTTCTTCTTCTCACATATTCCCCTCAATGTAAATAGGTTTCTTTAGAAGTGTAGTGTAACGGGTAGAAGTATACATTTGCTAGCGGGAGAGAGAAGGGGAGAGATTTGATTTAGGATCAACTGTGTAAGTATCCATCCGCATATCATTATTATTTATTCATATGCGCGCTTTATTATGTGTTTTAGAATGCTGTTTAAGGGTGTTGATGATGAGACCTTAACAAAGATAATAAATTGGTTGCCATTTGCACGCGAAAAACCATCACCAATATAAGCGTTCTTCCTTCCATTGAGTGATTCTCACTCAAGATCCGAGACTGGCATTGGCTTGTTGGCCAAAGTCATGGCCTGTCGAGGATATGTTTGAATCACGAGAGCTTTGTTCCATATTGGTGTCTTGTCCAAGTTGTGGTTTGTTGGCCAAGTCAAGACCACTTCTTGTCCATCGACATTGATTACGAAGAAGCTTTCCATGGTCAATGGGTCGCGCTTGACTGGGATCACTAAGTTTGTTGTGCCAAGCCAAGGCTTAGTTGATTCAGAGGAAAAAGGTTAGGTAATACATTGGATGTATTGGCATATATAAGATATATGTTTCGGACTTAGATGTCCCCCTACTGGATCTAGGAATTGGATTGGATCCAATCGATCTTAGAGATCTACCTAGTTAATTATCATACAATTTGTTGGCAAAAGTCAAGATTATGTGATATTTAACGGGATCCTAGCCCACTAGGAAACGCGGTTTCCTGAGTACTCGATAAAGGGTTAGAGGCTCCCCGAAAAATTGTGGGAGGCAATAATTGAATTTGCAATATTCGTTTAATTACTTGACATACGCGCTCAAACAAATATCATTCGTCAAATAAATTAAATGTTAGTTGGACTAATATTTAAATGTTGTTTTAAATAAATAGTTGGACTAATATTCAAACTATTCATTTATAGTTGATTTTATAATTGGATTATAGTAATCAATATAATTGATTTTAATCTATTAAATTATAGTTGATTAAATAGTTGGACTAATGTAATCATTATAATAATTAGTACCAAAATCATTGATTAAATAGTTGGACTATTAAAATCAAGATTAAAATTGAAAGATTGACACTTAAAACATAATCCTAGGGAAAATGTATTTAAATGGTTTAATTTTCAGTTAGGAATAAATTTCCGGATTGTCCTGGAAAATAATAAGTTACTTTTATTGTAAAATAACATATTATGCCTAAGCTAGGAGTTAAGCAAATAGTAAGCATAATCTTTGGAAGATTTATGTAATGATAACTTTAGTGCTTAATTCATTATACTTACCGCAGTAGACTCCTTGATTTATTTATCAGAACTAAGGGTTAGATCTTAAAGTATGAGACTGAAATTGAAGCATCTTCATAAATCTATACTTAGATTTTAGAAGTACTAATATTGCAATAGTTAACTCTTGGAGAGTTAATGACTATTCTCAATGAGATAAAGTCAAAGTTTGCAATTAGACAAGTAGGGCAAGGCGCACCTTACTTTGATATTCTAGAAGGCCAAGGCTTGGCCATAGGCTTCTGGGGTGTGGAAACTGGAAAAGGCAAAATCATTATAATCTTATGGGAAGATAAATGACATATCCCAAAATGTCTACCTAATTGTGGCAAACGGGATCGCGGAAGCGTGACTGCCATTTGGACAAAGCAGACATGAAGGAATTGAAGACGAGCAAGGCTCTCACTTCAAATATGTTTGTCAATAATATATTCACTACTAGTATTAAAATTGGATTTTAAATACTTAGTGTGGTACATAAATTATTATTGATGTTCATAATCTATTTTGAACAGGATACTGACTTCAATAGAGATATAATCTGCGAATTGAAAACGGGATGAAAGTCGTTGTTTTAACCGCAGGTACCTAAGTTTTTAGGACTACCCTTTGGGTGTGTACTTAAATTAGGAAACTGTTATAATGTAACTAGTTTGACTAGATATGGTATCTCTAGATCAGTGTTTAAACCCGCTGCGGGTGAACCTTTATATTCTAGAACATAAAAGTGTTTTATTATATAAAGATAATATGGGCGATAAACACATTAGATGTGAATAACAAGTTTATATTTTGAATATAAATAAATCTCAATATATAACATACAAATAAAGCTCGAACTGATTTGATCAGAGAAAATATTGTGGCATAGTTGTCTAGGACAGTATTAAACAAGAATCGTATATCCATCTTTCGGAGAGTGGGTACTAGGACACTTTTGATTCCAATCAAATAAAGTCTACGAATCTAGTTTATTGGGCAATGTGCCTATAACAATATTTACTTGGTAAAAGTGCAAATGCCACCAATCTGTTAGCCCTAATTCATAGTGAAGCAAGTGGCCCATGTCTAGCTAGGCTAGAGGTGGATATGAATATTTCGTGACCTTTAAGGATGTGGCATCGCGTTATGGTTAAGTGTTTCTTTTGAAACACAAATCAAAACTTTTAAAGTTTCGACACGAAATAGACAAACAGATTGGCTAAAGTATTAAACTGTCACGGTAAGACCGTAATGGAAAATACTTAAGCAATAAGTTTCTAATATACTTAAAAGATTATAGTATTATTTCAAAGAGGACTCCTCCCGGAACACCGTTGTGGAGTGTGTCCGAACTGAGTAACCAAATTTTGTTAGAGATGATTAAGGTTAATCATGAGTCGCTCTGAGCTACCATTTCCTTCAACGGATAAGCTTTTAAACAGTGCAAGAACTTATTTAGAATAAGGTTCCATAAAAATCTGTTTGACAGATATCATATTAGATATGAACGGGAAAGAAACCGGTTCCTTATTCCTATAATTTGGGATGCAAGGCATATGTTTGGATGATACCAAACTAGAACCCAAATCAGATAAGTGCCAATTGTAGGTTATCCTAAGGATACCATAAGTATTGTACTTATACATCTCACTGGAGAACAATAGATTGTTTGCTCACCATGTCGGTTTTCCTAAGAGGAATACCGATATGCAGTGGTAAGTGGGAGGATAGTAAAACTCGATGAAATCGGTAATACTATTCCAGGCACTATTCTTATTTAATAATGGAACACATATAGTTCATCAAGCATGAAACTATACCATTAATCTTCGAATACACAAGAACCGCGTATGTCGGAGAGGTCAGAAAATAACATGGGGTATGGGTTTCTGATCTCACCTCGTAAAGATGTCAATCTTTTGAGGTACACCAACTAACTACGTATGAGGAAGTGATACAAGGTATCGAATCCCTATTATGGCAAAGTGTCATAAGTCTGAATTGGATTCCATGTATATCAACAAGTTTGGATATTAGTTGATGTACCGCAAGGCATTGTGCCTATTGGTACTTTATAAGTCTTCAAGGAAGACATACATGGAAGACAACATACCAACGTAAGAAGCTAGGCTTTTAAGCGGAAAGGTATCGTTATCAACATTGTGTTGATACGATTCAACCTTTTACCTGTTGCCACGAACGAATCCATTTGGATATGCTTGTTAAAGCTGCATGTTTCATTTGTGAAATATGTTCAGCTTAACGGGAAAATCGCTTTCCTGCCTTTTTGGAGGATGTTTACAACATCCTGTCGGTTATGTCGTACCAAAACTAGCAAACAAGGTTTACAGGTTATTCGATCCACAAGGGATTGAAGCAGTTGTTATTGGGAATCATCATTTTTGTATAATCATAATTGTTTATGATTTAATTCAAACGAAAATGATTCTTGTGTATATAAGGAGGTTAGTGGGAGTGCACTGACAGTGGATGTCCTATATAAATAATAAATACGTCATTTCTTGGAAATGATATCTCCATATAATAATCGGTGAAAGCATGGCTTTCATGAAACTTCTCTGTGAAATCGTACATTGAAAAATGTACGCGACCTGGTGTCTCATACGCTTTGAGCATATGATTCACAAACAGGCCATCCAAGTGATAGTCACTGGATTGATGTTAAGAACATCTGTTAGTATCTTATAGAACTAAGGATGCTGTCTTAGTCTATGGAGATGGAGAACTTGAAGTGACTGGGATCACTGTAGCAAGTTTCCTAAACAATAAAATGACTATAAGTCACAAACGATACTACAAAGTTTGAATAGCGAACAGTGAGCTGGAAATCTTCATAGCAAGATATTGTTACCGTATAAACAACAAATTCGGGTTATTGCTACAGCTTAGGCGGCTATAGAAGCCATCTGGGTCGATAAACAAATCTAATTAGATTAGATACATTCTGTTAGCATATAGCTAGGCTTGAGCACAAGCTAAAGAATTAATGGTCTCATCAACGATCCAAATACATACTTCGATATTCATCTGATTCGTTCGGATCATACATCGTGGCGATATGATGATCGAATAAATCGCATCAGATGATAATCATGCAAATCGCTGACGAAAGCCTTTTCTCAGGCAGTTTGAGCCAACCGTACATAGTTCCGGAGTCAACACTCGAGTGACTGGCTATAGGCCAAGTGGAGATTGTGTGGACAATTATGACCCATAGCGTCACTATTTGTACAGATCATGGTGTTGTTGTACAAATTAACTATGTGACAAAGGAGATTGCACTCTTATCATTTGTGATTAGATCACCTAGATGTATAAATGATGAGAGGTCCCTATGATTTGTTCCTGGATTGAGAATGATATGAGACAGTATCAGTCCACGAAGGATAAATCATTAAATATCCCTAGTCAGAGTATTATCGAGATTGGACATCGATAAATACGTAAAAACTAGTATTACACTTGTGCGCGTTGTGAGGGCACAACGACATAGTTCTCATATATTTGGGTATAAGATACTCATGCAAGTGTAATAGGAGGTTGTGTTTTACCGATTGTACGGGAAAAGCTTCGCTCTGGATAGACCCCCTCGGAATTCCATTGGTAGTATGACTATGTGTCTATGGAAGTCCAAAATCAGGGTAGGTGTATTTGGTCTTAACCTGAGACTTGCACCGCTAATACTTGCGACAATCAATATACTTTGGTTGCGGTCGTCCAGGGCTTTAACAGGTTCTCTGTGTACGCCAATACTGGGTATATTGAGAATCGTAGTGTGTTGGGTGTGATGTCAAGATGGAAGTGTCACTCCAGTCATATGGAGATGATGGTCACGTAGGATACGGGACTGGTTCTCTTAAATGCTGCAGCTATCGGGATAAAATGACAAGGTCAGGTTTATCCGATTATAGACTAGTTACCAGACATCCGACATGTGCTTCGTACGGGGCAGACACAATTCCAGCCCCAGGCCTAGCACGTGATCATCCGATACTGGACAGAATACCCAATACTACGTATACTACGCCTGATATAGACCTTTATTCCTGTAAGGATATTTCTAGAGAATTGGGTAGGCATGGCGCTTTGCTAGAGGCCAACCTTGTCTTGTAAATCGGTAAAATGTAGTACTGGTTCTTACGTGTTCGGATAGTCCGACGACCGAATTTACTGCCAACATATCCGGGGATCTCATGGGTCGCTTCCCCAAGATTCACCGATGACGTATGACTCGCACTCTAAATTAATCTGGGATTAATTAACTAGAGAGAGAAAATTAATCTGGGATTAATTGCGGAGATATTTTATCTGGGATAAAATATCATTAAAGAGAGATAACGATTAATTTGGAATTAATCGAAATTAATTATTTGATATATATAACGAAATTGGATTTCGACGCGGAATTAAAATTAGATTTTAATTCGGGCGAATGAATTAATTTAGAATTAATTCGTTAGCGATGTGAATAGTGATTCTCGCTAGGCGAAATCATTTAATTACGACGCAACGGAAAATTCGTTAATTTGGAATTAGCGAACCCGAGCCCGATCCGAGATTATTTGCGAGCGCATTCGCATTTCGAATTCGAATGCGGCAAAGTCAAATCAAGCATCAAATCGCTAGTCGCATCTAGCGTCACATCTTCATCAATCAATGATGGATGTCTTTCACTTTGAGTGATTGACACAAGTCACTATTTATGATTATAGAAGTGATGTTAGTGGTTGGTGCCATTTATGGCTTTAATGGTTTGCTTTTTTGAAAGCCAAATTCATGTAAATGAATTTGAAATTCAAATTAGTGTATAAGTACACAAATTTTTCAACAACCAAACATAACTCTCCTCTCTCCATTCTCTTCTTCTCTCTCACGCCCTTGGGGCCAAAAATTTCTCACTGGTTTTTGAATAATGCCGAGCAGTGGGATGCTAGAGTGGGATTTTTTGGCAAAATCACAAGTGCTAGCAGCACACTTACGAGACATGCGAAGGTGATAGGGAAGTCCACCCATGAGCCGGGAATCGTTCGATGAAGCTTGGAGCTTGACGAAGGACCCAAACCGAGCCAAACCAGTGAGCACTCACAGCTCACTGCCGAATGGAACAGAAGGCAGAATCTGAAATTTTTGTTGCCTCAGTGTCGCTCAACCAATCGATGTAAGTATTCAGCAACTTCTCCGATATGTATTCGCACTTGATTCATGCTTATTATTGATCTTGGGACCTTAATAAGAAACCAACAATGGCATCTAGAGCAAGGTTTGAGCATGAATTGATTTAGGTCTTAAAATTTGGGCAAAAATGTGTTGAGCATGATTTATGAATGGGATGAATGAATAGTTTAAATGTGTTTTAATTGAGGATTGATTGGATCAATTTGTTGAAATTGTGTTTGGACAAATTTTCCCCAAATAATTGGTGTTGGCCGAATGTAGTGTCCTAATGTGTTATTGGTAATTTTGATTTTTTGATTCATTGGATGAGTTAGAATCAATTAGGATGTAGATTTAATGTCGATTGTAGGATTAATTGGATTGAAACCAAATCGGATATAAAATCCCCTTCTTGGCCGAGACTTTGGTAGCATGTGTAATTGGGTTTGATTTTGATTAAATTGTGTTGGACGTGACTTAATGTAAATGAGCATGATTAGTTATGTTAATTGATGTTTTAGAAATGTTAATGGGTAAATTAATTGTGTAATGCACTTTAGGTAATTAAATTGTGAAATGGGGTTTTTGTGATTTAATATAATTGGGCCTTAAAATTGGATTTGGGCTTTAATGTTGTAAATGGGCTTATCGGGCTTTGTTGTACAAAGTTGGGTTAAGGCAAATTGGATTGGATCCAATTGGGCCCAAAACCGCATCCATAAAACCCAAATGCGACTTAATGAACCTTTAAAGTTTAATTGGGCCTAATGGGCCAAAATTGATTTCTAGGCTTATATGGTAATTCCAGGATTGGGTTTTGGTTATTCGGTTTGACCCGAGTTGACCAAAAGTCCACGCCTTAAGAAATTAATTAAAAGCCCATTGGACTTTAATTAAATTGACGTTGGACGTTAATCGGGATTTGAGACCTGTAACGATTAAATTTGGAATTTAAGTCATTAAAGTTCATTATTAAAGTGTAGTATTTAATTTGGAATTAAATAGCGAATTAGAATTGATTGCATATTAAATTGGATTTAATTACGTAGCTTAATTTAATTCGAGAATTCGTACTTTGAGTACTTATTCGCAAAATGAGTTTGACTCGAACAAAATCAAATCATTGTTTGAACATTGGACGGTCACTAATTATCAGATTAATTAATTTGATTAGATTGATTGATAACATGCTTGTGTGAATACATGGTGCGATGCATGAATAATGTATATCGGATGGATATTAGATGGGTGAGACAATTTTAGAAATTTTTGTAATAAATTTGATTTATTAATTGGAACTGCGTGTCCAGCCTTATTACCTCTCTATTCTTTGTATTCTCTTCTCACCTATTCCCCTCAATGTAAATGAGGTTTCTTTAGAAGTGTAGTGTAACAGCTAGAAGTAATACATGTGCTAGCGGGAGAGAGAAATGGAGAGATTTGATCTAGGATCAATGTGTAAAGTATCTGTCCGCATATCATTATTATTTATTCATATGCGCTTTATTATGTGTTTAGAATGCATGTTTAAGGGTGTATGATGATGAGACCTTAACAAAGATAATAAATTGGTTGCCAATTTGCACGCGAAAAACCATCACCAATATTAAGCGTCTTTCCTTCCATTGAGTGATTCTCACTCAAGATCCGAGACTGGCATTGGCTTGTTGGCCAAAGTCAAGGCCTTTGTCCGTCGAGGATGTGTTTGAATCACGAGAGCTTTGTTCCATATTGGTGTCTTGTCCAAGTTGTGGTTTGTTGGCCAAAGTCAAGACCACTTCTTGTCAATCGACATTGATTACGAAGCTTTCCATGGTCAATAAGTCGCGCTTGACTGGGATCACTAAGTTTGTTGTGCCAAAGCCAAGGCTTAGTTGATTCAGAGGAAAAAGGTTAGGTAATACATTGGATGTATTGGCATATATAAGATATATGTTTCGGACTTGGATGTCCCCCTACCGGATCTAGGAATTGGATTGGATCCAATCGATCTTAGAGATCTACCTAGTTAATTATCATACAATTTGTTGGCCAAAGTCAAGATTGTGTGATATTAAACGGGATCCTAGCCCAATAGGAAATGCGGTTTCCCGAGTACTCGACAGATGGTTAGAGGCTCGCCGAAAAATAGTGGGAGGCAATAATTGAATTTGCAATATTCGTTTAATTACTTGCCATACGCGCTCAAAACAAAATCCATTCGTCAAATAAATTAAATGTTAGTTGGACTAATATTTAAATGTTGTTTTAATAAATAGTTGGACTATATTCAAACTATTCATTTATAGTTGATTTTATAATTGGATTATAGTAATCAATATAATTGATTTTAATCTATTAAATTATAGTTGATTAAATAGTTGGACTATTGTAATCATTATAATATTAGTACCAAAATCATTGATTAAATAGTTGGACTATTAAAATCAAGATTAAAATTGAAAGATTGACACTTAAAACATAATCCTAGGGAAAATGTTTTTAAATGGTTTAATTTTCAAGTTGGGAATAAATTTCAGGATTGTCCTGGAAAATAATAAGTTACTTTATTTGATAAAATAAGATATTATGCCTAAGCTAGGAGTTAAGCAAATAGTAGAGCATAATCTTTGGATGATTTATGTAATGATAACTTTAGTGCTTAATCCATTATACTTACTGCAGTAGACTCCTTGATTTCTTTATCAGAACTAAGGGTTAGATCCTTAAAGTATGAGACTGAAATTGAAGGATCTTCATAAATCTATACTTAGATTTTAGAAGTACTAATATTGCAATAGTTAACTCTTGGAGAGTTAATGACTATTCCCAAGGAGATAAAGTCAAAGTTTGCAATTAGACAAGTAGCGCAAGGCACACCTTACTTCGATATTCTAGAAGGCCAAGGCTTGGCCATAGTCTTCTGGGGTGTTGAAACTGGCAAAGGCAAAATCATTATAGTCTTATGGGAAGATAAAGGACATATCCCAAAATGTCTGCCTAATTGTGGCAAACGGGATCGCGGAAGCGTGACTGCCGTTTGGACAAAGCAGACATGAAGGAATTGAAGACGAGCAAGGCTCTCACTTCAAATATGTTTGTCATAAATATATTCACTACTAGTATTAAAATTGGATTTTAAATACTTAATGTGGTACATAAATATATATTGATGTTCATAATCTATTTTGAACAGGATACTGACTTCAATAGTGTAGGCATTGCATTTTTGCATGTGAAACCCGATGATGAGTCTCAGTTGGAGGCACTACCTTTTTTAAGTTAAGGATATTGCGGGAAATGGATGTCGGAAGGGGAAATTCGGAATAAGTATGTGTAGGCATTGCATTTTTGCATATCAGCCCGATGATGAGTCTCGTATGGAGACAACTACTTCTTTAGTCATGAAAGCCGCGGGAAACGAACGTTGGAAGGGTAAAGTTGGAAAATAGAATTTTTGTTGGATTTTATCTGAGTTGTTTAGCTTCGGCTGCTTGTTGGACTTCCGTTTCAAAGCTTACCTAAGGCCCCAAACCCAAACCAAACCCAAAATACCCAAGTCAAACCAAGTCAAACCAAGCCCATGCCCAAGGAGGGGGATTCACGCCCATAGTGCCTTTATTTAGGTATATGCACATTTATCACATGTTTAAATCAAATAAAATCCTTACCTAAATAAAAGAAATCAAATCAAATCCCTACCAAATCAAATCCAATCACAAATCCAAATTAGGAGATCTATTCCTTATTAGAAACCAATTAGGAGATTCTCTCCTACTCAAATTAGGAAAGTCTTCTCTCTTTGCCTATAAAAAGAGGCCTTCACCCCCATTCACAACCCTAGCACATATCCTTCTCTCAAGCACGTCCAAGCACTTTGTGAAGCCTCCTTTGCACGCCCAAAGCCCTTCCAATAGCCTCCATTGCCGCAACACCAAGCCAACAAACCCTCCAATTGCCGCATCTTCTCTTCTTCACCAACACCACTCACGCCCAAGCCCTTTTCACAGCCCTCCATTGCCGAGTTCCAGCCACCATTCACAGCCCTAGAACACCTTAAAATAAGCCTCAAATATAGCCCCAAATTCTCACAAAAGACCCCCATTCACAGCTCCAATTCAGCGCCCAAAACAGTCCCGAAACACCCCTCACTGCACCTTGAACTGCACAGTTTCGTCCCCTGTTCTGGTCAGTATTTGTTTCGACTTTAGCCTCCAAAACAGTCCTAAAATCACCTAGAAAACCCCCCAAAAACCTCCATAAAGTTTCCCTAAAAAATCCCCACAAACGCACCTCCATAAGCCTTCAAAATCAGCCAAAACAGTCCGCTAAACCATCAAGACAGTGACCTGAAACGTAGCAGCGAAACAGCAGCGAAACGGACTTGAAACAGCAGCCCGAACAGCAAAACAGCAAGGAAAGACGTTGAGTTGGTGAACTAAAAGAGTAGCGGATCATTCACCCTTCCAACGGACGTGTAACACCCTTTCTTTAGACGACAAAAGAGGTTAGACCTGAGGGCACCTTTCTACTTATCTTCTTTATTGTTGTTTCATTTATTTTGATATATAATTGCATGAGAGTCGTTTGAGGCATGATGTGATTGTTGGATGAGCGGGATGTGTATTCCCTTTTGTGGTATATCGGATGGAAACCCGGACGTAAATTCCATAGCCGATTCCGAATGGACGGTAGTATGGTCTGCACTCGGGATACAATGCCACGTACCACTTAAGATACACGTATCTCGTCTCATCCAAATTTGTATTTGAGCATGTTATAGTCTTTAGGTTATTCGTTTATTATTTAAAGCATGGTTTAATTTAGTTTGTTATTTATTTATTAAAGCATATTTAGGTTGTTCTTTATGCATGTTATTAGTTTATGATGTGTTTGGGTAATGATTTATACATGTTGATTTGATGGTTTAATATGCTCGTTGTGTTACATTGTGTGGAGTTATTTGGATGAAAGCATGATTAGATCTAAATACCCTTGAGGATGATTATTGAGTAGACTTGGTTGATTCATTGCACAAATTATATCATCACAAGTGACATAAGTAAGGGACCATTCCGAACCCAACAGTTTGAGGTCTTCCCTTGCGAGGGGTGAGTGCGGCCTTAAATCTTTGTCCCGGTTCACACCGGGTGGCGACTCCATGTTATTTCGTACTCCCAACTAGGCCGCGAGCCTAGAAAAGCGTCGTCAAGTTCTGTTGTCTACAGTCTGGCGACTCCACTGGGGATATTTTGAATCGGCCCCGAAATCATGTCTTGTGATGTGTATAATTTGTGCTTTAATTAATCGTTTCTATAGTGAGTTGAAAGGGGTGTAATCAAAGGCATTGTTAAGGCTAGGTAATGGTTCGATGTCTTCCTTCACTCACTACCTTTTTTATAAGGAAAAGCTGTGAAGACACCAAGATAATCATTACTTGTAGCTCATTGTGACAAACTAGTTTGGAGGACTCGTTGTTTATTCCTGACACCAAGCGATAAGAGCCTAAGGGGCTTGGGTACTTAAGAGAGCCTCGCTCCACCCTCCCTCTGGGGAATCTACAACGGGAAATCCATTCGACAGTTAGTCACACACCATAACTCGTTGGCACGTACCGTAAGGTATAAAAAAGGTGCACTCACTTGGTCGCTTGAACCCTTGAGTGGGGAGTCCTACTTGTGGGTAATCCTTCGTCAAACGAGAGCCTTTGTCCACACTCCCGTAAACCCACATGTGAACCATAGTTGTATGACCTATTGGGGCTACCCTTTATGCTTTTGATAACCCCATGCATATTATGTCTCATACATCCCATGCATCTCATGCATACATGCATCATGTTAACCCTCGTGTCTTAAAAGCCATCATAGATATCCGTTGGGTTAAGGGATAAAAGAAGACTTGTCAAGAAGAGTTTAGAAAACATAGATATCGGGGAAAAGGAAACTGAGGAACAGAAAACCTCACGGTAAGGATAGAAAGACCATTGAGGGGGCCTTCAAAAAAAAAAAAAGAAGAAAAAGAAAAAAAAAAAAGAAGAAAAAGAAAAAAGAAAAAAAGAGAGAAAAAGAAAAAAAAAATGTGTTCGTAGTCCTAATAGTTAGGCATAATTCCGATGATGAAATTGATTGCTTTAGGGAGAAACCTTAGAAACGATAAACCCTTGACGTGCTTTTATCTGATAATTTGAGTAATTGATCTATGTTAGACTCATAAGCACTTGATTATAGGTTCTTAGCGGTGAAAACCTGAGTAGTTAGCAAAATGACTAGTTGAAGAAATTGTAGGTCGGTGAATGACCGTTCGCCTAAATGTCTATCCTAATTTGCTTGTTCTATGATGTGTGGTATGGTTGAAAATAAAGAAAAGTCTCTAAAGAAAAGAATTGAACCACCTATAATCGATAAGCGTGAAGCTACCCATGGGCGAGTATTAGGACCACCATGAGGAGAAATGCTACCTTAAAGGGTAGGTGTGTTGAAAAAAGAGAAAGAATTAAAAAAAAAAGTTCAAAATGAAAAGAAAAAAAAAAGAGAAAAAAGAGAAATAAAACCATATCACATTGAGCATGAAAAAGCAATTACAGAGCCTAACTGAGACATCTAGGTTGGTTTGACCCATCGATCCTAATTTTTGAAACGAAATCATTGAGTTAGCTTACCTGAGGATTAAGCTGTGAAAGAACATTTGCACACACACACTTTGAGTCTAGCTTAGATCATTTATCCAAAGACTTGGATTTAAGTTACATTGGGTGTTTTAAAGGTTCTCTGGTTTCATTACTAGGCATTCTTTGAGGACAATGATATGTATAACTATTGAGACTATTTCGTAGCATAGTATGATGATATAGAAGGCCCCACCATGTGGTTCATCTTGACCAAGTGCAAACAGCGGAGAGCAGAAAGCTAAACCAAGACTGGGGGCGACCAGTCTACCACATCATGAATCAGGGACATAACAAGATATTGAGTCATGAGACCAGAGAGAAGATTGGGCAATCACCTGAAGAACTGGCGGAAGACCTAACCCAATGAAATAGGAAATTCATTCATGCATGCATGCATACACGTAACGTATTTTGCATTCTTTTTTTGTGTTTGTTTTGTTTTGTATTCACAGGTTTCAAAGAAGAAAAAGAGAAAGCGGCAAAGACAAGCCAACCAGAATCAGCAATATGAGTAGTAGTTTTGGGGATGAGTCCCAGGGTTGAGGCCCACATCAGTATCAGCTTGGGTTGAGGCCCACATCAGTTTTAGGGCGAGGCCCACATCAGTTTTAGGGCGAGGCCCACATCAGTTTTAGGGCGAGGCCCACGTCAGTATCAGTCTGGGGGCGAGGCCCACATCAGTGTCTGTATGGGGGCGAGACCCACATTAGTTTCAGTTTGGGGTCGAGGCCCATATCAGTATTCGTTTTGGGGATGAGTCTCGGGGTTGAGGTCCACATCAGTATCAGTTTGGGGTGACGCCCACATCAGTTTGGGGCGAGGACCACATCGGTTTCAGTTTGGGGTCGAGGCCCATATCAGTATTCGTTTGGGGATGAGTCTCGGGGTTGAGGCCCGCATCAGTATCAGTTTTGGGGCAAGGCCCACATCAGTTTCAGTCTGGGGGCGAGGCCCACATCAGTATCAGTTTGGGGCGAGGCCCACACCAGTATCAACTCAGGGTCGAGGCCCACTTTATCAGCAGTTTAGGGAATGAATCCCAGGGGGCGAAGCCCACATTTTCAGCAGCATCGGGAATGAATCCCAGGGCTGAGGCCCACATCGTCAGATTTTGGAATTAATCCAGGGAATGAATCCCAGGGCTGAGGCCCACATCGTCAGATTTTGGAATAAATCCAGGGAATGAATCCCAGGGCTGAGGCCCACATCGTCAGAATTCGGAATGGATCCAGGGAATGAATCCCAATGCTGAGGACCACCTTATAAGAATTTAGAATGAATCCAGGGAATGAATCCCAGGGCTGAGGCCCACGTCTTCAGAATTTGGAATGAATCCCAGGGCCAAGGCCCACGTCTTCAGAATTTGGAATGAATCCCAGGGTCGAGGCCCATATCGTCAGAATTTGGAATGAATCCCAGGGCCGAGGCCCACATCAGTATCATTTTAGGGCGAGGTCCACATCAGCATCAGTTTGGGGCGAGGCCCATATTAGCATCAGTATCAGTCCTGCCAGATATAGCATTCTGGGGGCGAGGCCCACATAGCATCAGATCAGTTTCTGCCGGGTATGGCACTCTGGGGGCGAGGCCCGCATTACTTCAAACCAGTTTCTGCCGAGAATGGCACTCCAGGAATGGAGATTTAATCCGAGAATGGACAGTCCGAGAATGGACAACTCGGGAATTAGCACGCCGGGAATGGCACTCCGAGAATGGAGATTTTAGTCTGGGAATGGACAGCTCGGGAATGAGCACGCCAGGAATGGCACGCCGAGAATGGCACTCCGGGAATGGAGATCGGTTCGGGAATGGACCACAACACGGTGACAGTTCAGGAATGGACTTCATCACATCATATCACAAACACTCCAGGAATGGAGATCGGTTCGGGAATGGACCACAACACGGTGACAGTTCGGGAATGGACTTCATCAAATCACATCACAGCAACACTCCGGGAATGGAGATCGGTTCGGGAATGGACCACAACACGGTGACGGTTCGGGAATGGACCTCATCACATCACAGCAACACTCCGGAAATGGAGATCGGTTCGGGAATGGACCACAACACGGTGACGGTTCGGGAATGGACCTCATCACATCACAGCAACACTCCGGGAATGGAGATCGGTTCGGGAATGGACCACAACACGGTAACGGTTCGGGAATGGACCTCATCACATCATAACAACGGTACGGGAATGGACCAGAGGTCGAAGCACCTCAACATCATATCAACTCAACACAACAGGCTGACCAAGTGGCAGCTGGCGAGCCAGGTAAGTAAAAATACATTGCACGTACTTTGATAGGAACTGTCATTGTCACACACTGCACAAGTCCCATGAAAGTGGGGGCGACTGTAGGCATTGCATTTTTGCATATCAGCCCGATGATGAGTCTCGTATGGAGACAACTACTTCTTTAGTCATGAAAGCCGCGGGAAACGAACGTTGGAAGGGTAAAGTTGGAAAATAGAATTTTTGTTGGATTTTATCTGAGTTGTTTAGCTTCGGCTGCTTGTTGGACTTCCGTTTCAAAGCTTACCTAAGGCCCAAAACCCAAACCAAACCCAAAATACCCAAGTCAAACCAAGTCAAACCAAGCCCATGCCCAAGGAGGGGGATTCACGCCCATAGTGCCTTTATTTAGGTATATGCACATTTATCACATGTTTAAATCAAATAAAATCCTTACCTAAATAAAAGAAATCAAATCAAATCCCTACCAAATCAAATCCAATCACAAATCCAAATTAGGAGATCTATTCCTTATTAGAAACCAATTAGGAGATTCTCTCCTACTCAAATTAGGAAAGTCTTCTCTCTTTGCCTATAAAAAGAGGCCTTCACCCCCATTCACAACCCTAGCACATATCCTTCTCTCAAGCACGTCCAAGCACTTTGTGAAGCCTCCTTTGCACGCCCAAGCCCTTCCAATAGCCTCCATTGCCGCAACACCAAGCCAACAAACCCTCCAATTGCCGCATCTTCTCTTCTTCACCAACACCACTCACGCCCAAGCCCTTTTCACAGCCCTCCATTGCCGAGTTCCAGCCACCATTCAAAGCCCTAGAACACCTTAAAATAAGCCTCAAATATAGCCCCAAATTCTCACAAAAGACCCCCATTCACAGCTCCAATTCAGCGCCCAAAACAGTCCCGAAACACCCCTCACTGCACCTTGAACTGCACAGTTTCGTCCCCTGTTCTGGTCAGTATTTGTTTCGACTTTAGCCTCCAAAACAGTCCTAAAATCACCTAGAAAACCCCCCAAAAACCTCCATAAAGTTTCCCTAAAAAATCCCCACAAACGCACCTCCATAAGCCTTCAAAATCAGCCAAAACAGTCCGCTAAACCATCAAGACAGTGACCTGAAACGTAGCAGCGAAACAGCAGCGAAACGGACTTGAAACAGCAGCCCGAACAGCAAAACAGCAAGGAAAGACGTTGAGTTGGTGAACTAAAAGAGTAGCGGATCATTCACCCTTCCAACGGACGTGTAACACCCTTTCTTAGACGACAAAAGAGGTTAGACCTGAGGGCACCTTTCTACTTATCTTCTTTATTGTTGTTTCATTTATTTTGATATATAATTGCATGAGAGTCGTTTGAGGCATGATGTGATTGTTGGATGAGCGGGATGTGTATTCCCTTTTGTGGTATATCGGATGGAAACCCGGACGTAAATTCCATAGCCGATTCCGAATGGACGGTAGTATGGTCTGCACTCGGGATACAATGCCACGTACCACTTAAGATACACGTATCTCGTCTCATCCAAATTTGTATTTGAGCATGTTATAGTCTTTAGGTTATTCGTTTATTATTTAAAGCATGGTTTAATTTAGTTTGTTATTTATTTATTAAAGCATATTTAGGTTGTTCTTTATGCATGTTATTAGTTTATGATGTGTTGGGTAATGATTTATACATGTTGATTTGATGGTTTAATATGCTCGTTGTGTTACATTGTGTGGAGTTATTTGGATGAAAGCATGATTAGATCTAAATACCCTTGAGGATGATTATTGAGTAGACTTGGTTGATTCATTGCACAAATTATATCATCACAAGTGACATAAGTAAGGGACCATTCCGAACCCAACAGTTTGAGGTCTTCCCTTGCGAGGGGTGAGTGCGGCCTTAAATCTTTGTCCCGGTTCACACTGGGTGGCGACTCCATGTTATTTCGTACTCCCAACTAGGCCGCGAGCCTAGAAAAGCGTCGTCAAGTTCTGTTGTCTACAGTATGTCATCAAGTTCATTTCACAAGTTCACTGTTTTTGTTCGTGCTGCGTTCGTTACCACGTTCAAACGTCAAACAGATACGGGGTGTTCGTGCAACGTTCTAAGAGGCGTTCGAAAATTGTCTGTATTTCTGGTTTTGCTGCGAGGCCCACACGTCCAAGGCCCTTAAATTACACCCAAATTAAATCAAATATTAATTAAATTAAACATTGAATTAAATAAAATAATTAAACCATTTACAAATTAAATAAAACATAAAATATAATCATATATAATTTAGATAAATCAAATATATTAAGTTGCTAACTAGACAAAATCATTTACTAAATTAAAAAGATGTCATGCCTAATTAAATCACTCATAACCAATTTAAAGATATTGACTTCCTAATCTAAAACCAATCTTGTCTCCATCAAATCTTTGACTTTCCTTGCTCAGCACTAAATCAAATCCCTTCCTTGTGAGACAAGGAGAAGCCCTGGCCCTTCTCTATATAAACAACCCCTAACCAAGACATGCAGCCCCTAACTCATACACATAACTGACACGCAAATCACAACAAAAAAAAGCCCTAGACATTACACGCAAATCACAAGAAAGAAGCAACACAAATTTATCTCCATATCCTCCACTCTCACCACCGAATACCCATCCCTGAAACAGCCCCTGTATTGCATGCCTAAATCACTCCAAACAGCAGCCCATATCCACTTAAGATAGTCCCTAAAATCCTTAAAATAATCACAAAAAAAATGTACTTAAAACCTTTAAAAAATACCCAAAACAGTCCGTTGAAAAGTCAAAACAGTGACCTGAACAGCGAGTAGAAAATACAGAGGAAACAGCAGCAAAACGGAGGCCAAACAGTAGCAAAACAGAGCCCAGAATAGCATGCGTCGTCCAGTTTCTGTGTCCCACAGTTTGGCGACTCCACTGGGGTTTGCAACTAGACTGTGGGACACAGAAACTGGACGACGTATGCTGTTCTGGGCTATGTTTTACTGCTGTTTGGCCTCAGTTTTGCTGCTGTTTCCTCAGTATTTTCTGCTCACTATTCAGGTCACTGTTTTGACGTTTCAACGGACTGTTTTGGGTGTTTTTTAAAGGTTTTAAGTGCAGTTTTTTTGTGATTATTTTAAGGATTTTAGGGACTGTCTTAAGTGGATCTGGGCTGCTGTTTGGAGTGATTTAGGCATGCAGTACAAGGGCTATTTTAGGGATGGGTATTCGGTGGTGAGAGTGGAGGAGATGGAGAGAACTTTTGTTGCTTCTTTCTTGTGATTTGCGTGTAATATCTAGGGCTTTTTTTTGTGATTTGTGTGTGAGTTATGTGTATGAGCTATGGGCTGCATGTCTTGGTTAGGGGTTGTTTATATAGAGAAGGGCTATGGCTTCTCCTTGTCTCACAAGGAAGAGATTTGATTTAGTGTTGGGCAAGGAAAGTCAAAGATTTGATGGAGACAAGATTGGTTTAGATTAGGAAGTCAATATCTTTAAATTAGTTATGAGTGATTTAATTAGGCATGACATCTTTTTAATTTAGTATATGATTTTGTCTTGTTAGGAAGTTAATATATTTGATTTATCTAAATTAGGTATGATTATATTTTATGTTTTATTTAATTGGTAAATGGTTTAATTATTTTATTTAATTAAATGTTTAATTTAATTAATATTTGATTAATTTGGGTGTAATTTAAGGGCATTGGACCATGTGGGCCTCACAGCAAAACCAGAAATACCGACACCGTTCGAACGCCTCTTAGAACGCTGCACGAACCCCCAAATCTGTTTGACGTTCGAACGTGGTAATGAACGCAGCACGAACGAAAACAGCGAGCTTGTGAAATGAACTTGATGGCATACTTATTCCGAATTTCCCCTTCCGACGTCCGTTTCCCACAATATCCATAACTTAAAAAGGTAGTGCCTCCAACTGAGACTCATTATCGGGTTTCACATGCAAAAATGCAATGCCTACAGCCACCCCCACTTTGATGGGACTTGTGCAGTGTGTGACTTTGAACAATCCTATCAAAGTTATGCAATGCATTTTCACTTACCTGGCTCGTCTGCTGCCTCGAGCTGAGTTGGTGTTGCAGTGAACCTCGATCCTAAGACGCATCCCAATACTGCAACCGAAAATGGGGGCACCTCGACCCTGGGACACATCCCGATACCGCTGGAAATGAGGGCCTCACCCTAGAACAAATGATGTAGTGGGCCCTCGACCTTGGGACGCATCCCGGAACTACAACTGATGATGCAGTAGGCCCTCGACCCTGGGACGCATCCCGGAACTGCAACTGTCAACATGGGTACCTCGACCATGGGACGCATCCCAAAACTACTGATGATGTGGGCCTCGCCCTCAAGCTGATATGATGTGGGCCTCGCCCCCAAGCTGATATGGGCCTCGCCCCCAAGCTAACCTGATTTGGGGTCTCGCCCCCAAGCTGATATGGGTCTCGCCCCCAAGCTGACCTGATGTGGGTCTCGCCGCCAAGCTGATATAGGCCTCGCCCCTTGGGACTCATCCCCAAAAATTGAAATTGCGCTGACGCTTCTTGGCTCATTTCTGCCGCTTTCTCCTTTCTTCGAACCTGCGGACACAAAACAAAAAAACAAACACGAAGAGAATGCAATGTTATGTGCATGCATGAATGATTTTCTTATCCTGTTGGGTTAGGTCTTCTGCCAATTTCCTTGGTGACTTCTCGGTCTTCTCTCCCTCAGGCAAAGTACTGTTTCAATCTATCTACGTTGATCGGCTCGGTGAACTCGTTCCCTTCCAAGTCTGATAGCCTCACTGCTCCATTTCCCATTACTTTCTGCAATATGTAAGGTCCTTCCCAGTTAGGTCTGAACTTTCCTCTTGGATCTATCGTCGACGGCCTTGATTGCTTAAGTACCAAATCACCATTTCTGATCTTGGTGGGGCGTACTTTCTTATTGAATGCTCGGGCTAATCTCTTCTGATACAACTGCATGCGATAAAAAGACTTCGTTCTCTTCTCATCCAGCAGTGCTAACTGATCAAACCTCTGTGCGGCCCATTCTTGTTCCGGTAATTCTGCCTCTGCTAATACCCTCATAGACTGTATTTCCACTTCTACTGGTAATACTGCTTCCATTCCATAGACCAAAGAGTAAGGGGTGGCCCCTGTTTGCTGTTCTTACTGATGTTCTGTACCCCCACAAAGCATATGGTAGTTTCTCGGCACAATCTCTGCAATTCTCTGTCATCTTGGCTAAAATCGTCTTTATAGTCTTGTTGGCTGCCTCAACTGCCCCATTTTCCTGCGGCCTGTAAGGTGATGACTTGTGGTGGCCTATCCTGTATTTCTGCAACATTGTCTTCGTCTCTCCTTGAAACTGAACTCCGTTGTCTGTCACTACATGATGCGGCATACCATACCGATAAATGAGGTTCCGAGCTATAAACTTTGCCATCTGTTTTGCTGTAACATTGCAGAATGATTCGGCTTCCACCCACTTCGAGAAGTAGTCCACCGCAACAATTATGAAGTGATGCATATTCGATGCATTCGGTCGAATTTCTCCAATCATAGTAATTCCCCATGCTGAGAAAGGCCACGGCTCTGACAGCCCGTGCAACTCGGTTTGCGGTAAGTGATTCAAATTACCATGTGCTTGACAGTCATGACAGTGCTTTACCATCTTCGCGCAGTCTGTTTCCATGGTTGACCAATAAAAACCTTGTCTCACTATCTTGCGGGACAGATTCAACCCGTTCATGTGCGGACCACATACCCCGGCGTGTATTTCTTCCTTACATTCTGAGCTTCTTCCTTTTTTAAGCACTTCAACTGAATACCGTTTGCTTGCCTCTTGTACAGTTCCCCTTTCAAAATCACATACTGAGAAGCTAACTTCTGAATGGCTATTCTGTCTTTTCTGCCTGCCCCTTCCGGGAGTTCACCATGTTCCAGATACCTCTGAATGTCATAATACCAAGGTTTACCCTCGTCGACCTCAACTTTCATAATTCTTTCTATCTTATAAACAGGTCTGCTTCTGTCGTCAGTATCAACGGTCTCATCACTAACTTTTCTGGATTTTCCCAAGTCGCTGCAAGTGTAGCCAGTGCGTCTGCCATCTGATTCGCTTCTCTCGGCAAGTGCTGAAACTTACAATCTGGGATAACTTGTGCCAACTTTCTGAGGTGAAAAAGGTAAGGTTTCAAGCGTTCTTCTTTCAATTCCCATTTCCTCGCATCTGCTGGACTACCAACATAGAATCTCCGTAGACTTCCACACTCCCGGCCTTCAAGGCTATCAATGCTGTCAAACCAAAAGCACATGCTTCATACTCGCCCATGTTGTTAGTCACTCTGAATGTCAACCTCTTGGCCAAAGGCAAAGTCTCTCCCTCGGGGGTTACTATCACGATCCCAATTCCTGCTCCCTTGTAATTCACTGCTCCGTCAAAATACGTCTTCTATCTCTGAACTGTTATTGCTTGGATCTCTTCGTCTGGAAATTCAAACTTATACTGATCCCCTTCAACAGGTTGCAATGACAGAAACTCTTCTACTGCTCGCCCTTTGATCACTTTGGAGGTGAGATACTCAATGTCAAACTCTGTCAGCAATACCAACCATCTGCCCAATTTCCACACTAGCGAAGGCACTGAATGCAGATATTTTAGAGGATTCTCCTTTGACACTACCTGGATCTTGTATGACTGGAAATAATGCCATAATTTTCTGGAAGCCCATGCCACTGCGAGACAAATCTTCTCTACTTCCTGATAACGGGCCTCATACGGGAGCATCTTCTTACTCAAATAGTAAATTGCATGTTCTACCCCTGTCTCATCTGCCCCTACCATCATTGCCCCCAGTGCTTCTGATTCTATAGCCAAATACCATATCAAAGGTCTGCCCAGTCTCGGAGGTTTCAATACATGAGGCTTTACCAAGTACTCTCTGATTTTGTTGAAGGCCGTCTGACACTGTTCATTCCATCTCACTGGCTGATCTTTTCTCAACAGTTTGAAGATAGGCTCACATACTGATGTCAACTTGGCAATGAACCGACTGATGTATTGAATCTTCCCCAAGAATGCTCTGACTTCTTTTTCTGTCTTCGGTGCAGGCATTTCTGTGATTGCTTTGATCTTTTCGGAGTCTACCTCTATTCCTCCCATTCCCACTGTATGACTGTGGGAACACAGGAATCTGGGGCGACGATGTTCTGTCCCGGGCTCGCGGCCCGGTCGGGAGTATGGAGTAGCCACGGGGGACTAAACTGGAGAATAATAGAGTCGCCACCTGGTGTGAACCGGGAAAATGAGATTTAAGGCCGCACTCACCCCTCGCAAGGGAAGACCTCAAACCGTTGGGTTCGGAATGGTCCCTTACTTATGCCATTTGTAATGAAAGGATTTACATAATAATTTAATCAGGCTTAAGTAACACTTATTCCTAAGAATATCATGCTTCTATATTCACGGGTACAAAATAACACTTATACATACATTTCGCATATATCTCATATCTAAGAACACATGCATGAAAATACCTCAAAGTAACAATGAACATACAACTTCATTCAGCATATCATATTCATGCAAAACACAAGCATACATAATAATCGCGCAAGCATACATGTGAGCACTTTTCCAAGTGATACGTGGAATTGTATCCCAAGTACAGACCGCATTACCGTCCATTCGGAATCGGCTATGGAATTTATGTCTGGGTTTCCATCCGATATATCACAAGAAATAATACTCCAAAGTCATCATGGCATAGATATATGAATCGTAATGCGTTAAATCAAGACTAAGGCAATGACGCAACTAATGGAATAAACATGTTTTTCATTATTATGTGCACAAAGATAAGAATGCCTATGTGTGGTTCCATAAGAAATCACCTAAGAAACAATTATACATGGCATGTGATGAATATGTCTCAGTTCAGTGTGTTCGCGTTCGTGTAGCGTTCGTAAACGCGTTCGAACGGAAATGAAACAGAATGCTCACGTTCGTATGGCGTTTGTTAACGCGTTCGAACGGAAATGAAACAGAATGCTCACGTTCGTATGGCGTTTGTTAACGCGTTCGAACGGAAATGAAACAGAATGCTCACGTTCGCATGGCGTTTGTTAACGCGTTCGAACAGAAATGAAACAGAATGCTCACGTTCGTATGGCGTTCGTGAACGCGTTCGAACGGAAATGAGACCTGATGCATGATAAGGCAAAATGCATGCGCGTTCGAGTTGCGTTCGTAAATGCGTTCGAACGGGAACAGGCCTGATGCATGAAATGGAACGCAATAAATGGCGAATAGTACAATGCGAGGCGCGGCAAAGCATCGTGGTAAAGGGCTTTAACCCTTCCCCATAGGGGATCTTTCATTCCACTTACTAAGCCCATGCTCTCGATCGCATCATGCATACAAACATAAAGACAATCATATCAAATTAAGTATGCCCGATTGAACACATCTTACATCGAATCTGAACACACATCAACCAGCGCGGCAAAGCATCGTGGTAAAGGGTTTTAACCCCTCCCCATAAGGGATCTTCCATTCCACTTACTAAGCCCATGCACTTGATTGAACCATGCATAAAAAGATATTAAACACAATAATGTCAAACTTAGTATGCCCGATTGAACGTATCTTGCATTCAACCGAACACACATCAACCGGCGCGGTAAAGCATCGTGATAAAGGGCTTTAACCCCTCCCCATAGGGGATCTTTCATTCCACTTACTAAGCCCATGCGCTCGATTGAATCATGCATACATAAACGACATACAAAATCTAAATGACAAAAAATAAATAAACCAAAGCAACACGAAACAAAAGAGGGTGCTGTTTACTCAAGCGGTACGTGGAGTTGTGTCCCGAGTACAGATCATATTACCGTCCATTCGAAATCGGCTATGAAATTTATGTCCGGGTTTCCATCCGATATACCGCGAGAGTTGACACATCTCTCATTCATCCAATACCCACAACACACATCATACACAAACGAGATTTAACGAATAAGTAAAATACGATCAAAAATAATAACAAAAATCAAATAAAGATGAGTGTGAAAAGTACCCCAGGTCTAACCTTTTAAGCCGTCTCTCGGACTCGCGTTTCACGAAGATCGGAAGGGGTAAAGCTCCGTAACTTTTCTGGTTCATTGGTTTGCCTTTTCCTTCACTGTTTTGCCGCTCAAGCTACTATTTCGAGTCCGTTTTGCTGCTGTTTCCTTGTGGTTTCGCTGCCATTTCCTCTGTATCTCTTGCTTACTGTTTTTGGGTGTGTTCTTCCTGTAATTTTCCTGTGTGTTCTGTATCTTATGTGTATGAGCTAGCTAGGGTTGAGAAGGTTGGTGAAGGGTTCTTTTTATAGGCAAAGGGTTAGGCTTGACAAGGAAATGGATTTGGCTAATTAAAGAGGGATTTGATTTGGTGTTGGATAAGGGAAGTCAAAGATTGAGGGGGGGACAAATCTTGGATAGATAGGGAAGGTTGAATATTTAGTTTATGTTGATTAGGCATACAATATTTTAAGTTTGGGAATAATATATTGGTTGATTGATTTTAACTTGGTATGATTATATTTGATTGGTTTAGATTAGGTATGATTATATTTTATGTTTTATTTAATTGGTATGTGATTTTTAGATTTGTTTTGATTTCACCATGTGTTAAATATGTGTTTTAAGTGGGCTTGGGCGTGTGGGCCAAGGCTTGGGCGAATTGGGCTTGATGTGAGGCTAGCAGCAAAACCAGATTTACCGACACCATTCGAACGCCTCCTCGAACGCGGTACGAACGCCTGCAATCTGTTTACCGTTCGAACGCATACACGAACGCATCACGAACGAAAACAGTGAACCTTGTTTATTCTGAATTTCCCCTTCCGATGTCCGTTTTCCGTGACCTCCGTTACTTAAAAGGTAGTGTCTCCAAAATGAGACTCATCATAGGGACTTATGTGTAAAAATGCAGTGCCTACAGTCGCCCCCACTTTGATGGGACTTGTGTAATGTGCAACAGTGACAATCCTATCAAAGTTATGCAATGCATTTTCACTTACCTGGCTCGCCAACTGCCACTTGACTTTCCACGTGTTGAGTTGATTTAGGTGGTGAGGTGCTGCGACCCCTGGTTCATTCCCGAACCGTGTTGTGATGTGGTCCATTCCCGAACCGTTTCCGTAAGGTGGTCCATTCCCGAACCGTTACTGTGAGTTGGTCCATTCCCGAACCGTTACTGTGAGGTGTTCATTCCCGAACTGTTATCGTGAGGTGGTCCATTCCCGAACCGTTACTGTGAGGTGTCCATTCCTGAACTGTTACTGTAAGGTGGTCCATTCCTGAACCGTTACTGTGAGGTGTTACTGTAAGGTGGTCCATTCCTGAACCGTTACTGTGAGATGTCCATTCCTGAACTGTTATTGTGAGGTGGTCCATTCCCGAACCGTTACTGTGAGATGGTTCATTCCCGAACCGTGCTTCCATTCTTGGAGTGTCATTCCCGGTTTGTTCATTCCTGAACTGTATTTCCATTCCTGGAGTGCCATTCCCGGCTTGTTCATTCTTGAACTCTGCTCCATTCTTGGATTGCCATTCCCGGCTTGTTCATTCTTGAACTCTGCTTCATTCTTGGATTGCCATTCCCGGCTTGTTCATTCTCGAACTGTGTTTCCATTCTTGGAGTGCCATTCCCGGCTTGTTCATTCTCAAACTGTGTTTCCATTCTTGGAGTGCCATTCCCGGCTTGTTCATTCTCGAACTGTGTTTCCATTCTTGGAGTGCCATTCCTGGCTTGTTCATTCTCGAACTGTGTTTCCATTCTTGGAGTGTATCTCCATTCTCGGAGTGCCATTCCCGGCGTGCTCATTCCCGAGTTGTCCATTCCCGGACTATATCTCCATTCTCGGAGTGCCATTCCCGGCGTGCTCATTCCCGAGCTGTCCATTCCCATACTATATCTCCATTCTCGGAGTGCCATTCTCGGCAGAACTGATCTGATGTAATGTGGGCATCGCCCCCAGAATGTCATATCCGGCAAGACTGATACTGATGTAATGTAGGCCTCGCCTCCAGAATGCCATACCCGGCAAGACTGATACTGATGCTAATATGGGCCTCGCCCCAAACTGATGCTGATGTGGGCCTCGGCCCTGGGATTCATTCCAAAATTCTGCTGATGCGGGCCTCGGCCCTGGGATTCATTCCCTGGATTCATTCCAAAATTCTGCTGATGTGGGCCTCGGCCCTGGGATTCATTCCCTGGATTCATTCCAAAATTCTGCTGATGTGGGCCTCGCCCTAGGATTCATTCCCTGGATTCATTCCAAAATTCTGCTGACGTGGGCCTCGACCCTGGGATTCATTCCCTGATTCATTCCGAAATTCTGACGGTGTGGGCCTCAGCCCTAGGACTTATCCCCAAAACTGATACTGATGTGGGCCTCGCCCCCAGACTGATGCTGATGTAGGCCTCGGCCCTGGAACTCATCCCCAAACTGATACTGATGTGGGCCTCAACCCTGGGACTCATCCCCAAACTGATACTGATGCGGGCCTCGCCCCCAGACTGATGCTGATGTGGGCCTCGCCCGCAGAATGATGTGGGCTTCGCCCTAAACTGATATTGATATGGGCCTCGCCACCAGACTGATACAGCTGATATGGGCCTCGCCCCCAGACTGATACTGATATGGGCCTCGCCCCAAGACTGATACTGATACGGGCCTCGCCCCAAGACTGATACTGATATGGGCCTCGCCCCAAGACTAATACTGCTGATATGGGCCTCGCCCCCAGACTGATACTGATATGGGCCTCGCCCCAAGACTGAGACTGCTGATATGGGCCTCGCCCCCAGACTGATACTGATATGGGCCTCACCCCAAGATTGATACTGATACGGGCCTCGCCCCCAGACTGATACAGTACTGTCGGTGTTCCTGATTGGTTTGTCTTTTGACGCTTTTTTTTTTCTCTTTTGAAACATGTTATTACAAAACAGAACAAACACAAAAAGGATGCAAATATGTTACGTGTATGCATGCATGCATTATTGGGTTTCCTATCCCGTTGGGCTAGGTCTTCTGCCAGTACTCTTGGTGGCTGCTTGGTCTTTTGACAAGTATGTCCTCTTCCCTAACGAAACGGGTATCTATGATGGCTTTCAAGAAAAAAATGGGGTTCACATGGTGCATGTATGCATGAGGTGCATGTGATGCATGATATGCATGCGATACAAGAAATATATCAACTCATTAAAATTTTCACACAAATCGGCTCATCATCATTTTAGAAGTTTTTGGGCCAACTGTCATAGGAGTGAACTCGTCCCAGTTTAAATGGCCCAACGAGTTTACATCTCATGGCAAGGAGCCCAACTAAATCTGAATGGTAACGTTCCGAACACAATCACAAAGTGGCCCATCAATCATTTAGAAGCCTTTGGCCCAATAGTCATGAAATACGTTCTTGTCCCAGTTTAAATGGCCCAACAAGCCCATATCCCATGACAAATGGTCCAACTGGATCCAAACGACGATGTTCCCAAACACAAGCATAGAAGAAAGATGATGCAAACATGACATAATAATTTCTACACAATGGCCCATCGACATTTCAGAAGTTTTGGGCCTAAAAGTCATAAGGTGCGAACTTGCCCCAGTTTAAATGGCCCAACAAGCCCGCATTTCTGACAATAGTCCAACTGCATCCAAATGAGGATGGTCCACAAGCACATATCCAAGGAAATAATTGTTACTTTAGCCAACCCGGTCTATGGGTGGGTTAGCAAGAGTATAGACAAAGGCTCTCACCGGCGAAGGATGGCCCACAACTAGGTCTCCCCACTCAAGGGTTCGAGCAACCAAGTGAGTGCACCCTTTTTTATACACTAAGGTACGTGCCAATGAGCTATGGTGTGTGACGGACTGTCAAATTGATTTCCCGTTGTAGATTCCCCAGAGGGAAGGTGGAGCGAGGCTCACTTAAATACCCAAGCCTCTTAGGCTCTTATCGCTTGGTGTCAGGAATAAACAACGAGTCCTCCAAATTAGTCCATCACAATAGGCTACGAGTAGATGGCTATCTAGGAGCCTTCACATCTTTTCCTTCTAGAAAGGTAGTGAATGAAAGAAGACACCAAACCATTACCTAGCCTTAAAATGCCTTTGATTAAACCCTCACTTTATCCACTATAGACACGGTCAATTAAAACATAAATCCAAACATTACAAGACAATATTACGGGGCCGACTCTCTATCCCCAGTGGAGTCGCCAGACTGTGGGAACACAGGAATCTGGGGCGACGCTGTTCTGTCCTGGGCTTGCGGCCCGGTCGGGAGTACGGAGTAGCCACGGGGGACTAAACTGGAGAATAATGGAGTCGCCACCCGGTGTGAACCGGGAAAATGAGATTTAAGGCCGCACTCACCCCTCGCAAGGGAAGACCTCAAGCCGTTGGGTTCGGAATGGTCCCTTACTTATGCCATTTGTAATGAAATGATTTACATAATAATTTAATCAGGCTTAAGTAACACTTATTCCTAAGAATATCATGCTTCTATATTCACGGGTACAAAATAACACTTATACATACATTTCGCATATATCTCATATCTAAGAACACATGCCTGAAAATACCTCAAAGTAACAATGAACATACAACTTCATTCAGCATATCATATTCATGAAAAACACAAGCATACATAATAATCGCGCAAGCATACATGTGAGCACTTTTCCAAGTGATACGTGGAATTGTATCCCAAGTACAGACCGCATTACCGTCCATTCGGAATCGGCTACGGAATTTATGTCTGGGTTTCCATCCGATATATCACAAGAAATAATACTCAAAAGTCATCATGGCATAGATATATGAATCGTAAAGCGTTAAATCAAGACTAAGGCAATGACGCAACTAATGGAATAAACATGTTTTTCATTATTATGTGCACAAAGATAAGAATGCCTATGTGTGGTTCCATAAGAAATCACCTAAGAAACAATTATACATGGCATGTGATGAATATGTCTCAGTTCAGTGTGTTCACGTTCGTGTAGCATTCGTAAACGCGTTCGAACGGAAATGAAACAGAATGCTCACGTTCGTATGGCGTTTGTTAACGCGTTCGAACGGAAATGAAACAGAATGCTCACGTTCGTATGGCGTTTGTTAACGCGTTCGAACGGAAATGAAACAGAATGCTCACGTTCGTATGGCGTTTGTTAACGCGTTCGAACGGAAATGAAACAGAATGCTCACGTTCGTATGGCGTTTGTTAAAGCGTTCGAACAGAAATGAAACAGAATGCTCACGTTCGTATGGCGTTCGTGAACGCGTTCGAACGGAAATGAGACCTGATGCATGATAAGGCAAAATGCATGCGCGTTCGAGTTGCGTTCGTAAACGCGTTCGAAAGGGAACAGACTTGAAGCATGAAAAGATATTTTTTGCAGCATCTTTGATCCATGTAACGAGCTTTGGGCCAGTGACTCCCAAACCAGTTGGCTTTAGGGCACTAGGTGTTAAAACACCCTTACAGAACTCGGATCTCAGACGTTTTTTTTTTTTTTTTTTACTCCATTGCTTTTTGAGATGCTTCCTCCAATTAAACTAGAGCACTGAATATTACAAACTTTTCAATTTTAGCTTATGTCCGTATGTTACTATATATGTTGATAATATTTGCTAACTGAACATATGAAGATTTCTTTTAGTCCGTTTTAAGGAGAATTCACAAATTAAATAATTCAAAATGAAATAAACAAAAATTAACTTGTTTCGAAATAGGTTTGAGATACGTCTCAGGTGTGGAAACTCCTTACTCAGCTACCTCTTACCAATTTCACAGTTTTAGTCAGAATAAAAAAACAAAAACGCAAAATATTTTTGTAATTTTTTAAAAAATTTTCAATTTTTTTTTTTTTCGAAAAATTTTGAACTAAAAATAAAAATAACATACAAAGTAAAAAAAAACAAGGTACTGATCAACTAATTCCCTCCCCCAAACCTAAATGAGACATTGTCCCCAATGTCTTAAACAGTAAAAGGAGAGTTAAGAAGGTTGTACCTGGTTAGCTGAAAATCTACAGGAAATTAAAGGTTAAGATCCAGATTAATCCTACGCCTCTTACCACGATCGTCCTCAGACCAATTTATCTTTGAAAGGATAGGGTCAACTTGTGGTTCATAGGCTATGAGTTGGTCTATTAGATCCGGAGCAGTTCTGGCAGTGAAGAGGAGTTCTTTCATAGGTTTTGACACGAACCCATTTCTCCGAGCATCATCAAGAAACACACAAAGAAAATCATAAAACCCATCAACATTGAGAAATCCAAGCGGTTTCTGGTGTATGTTCAGGTTCGCCCAAGATAGTACTATAAAAATTTCCTCCAATGTGCCCAAGCCACCTGGCAAAGAAATAAAAGCATCAGCACGGTTAATCATTTCTACCAATCGTTCAGACATACCTGGCACGATCAGTTCCTCTCCGTTTGATGATCCAATAAGATTTGCCTCTGCCAAGGGTTTTGGGATGATTCCCAAGACATGACTGCCTCCTTCCTGTACAGCCTTTGAAACGATCCCCATAAGTCCAAGATTGCCTCCGCCATATATTAAGTGCATATTCCTTGCAGCTAAGACTCGACCCAATTCCTGTGCTGCCTCTACGTATTGTGGCTTAGTACCAATACTACTGCCGCAAAATACACAGATATTTTCAACTCGTCTTCTTGAAGTGGCTTCCATTTTTATGTATTTCTTTCTCAACTCTGGATGCCTTCAAAAGTGCAATGACGGGCTGAATTTATAGTACCTGAAAAGGGTGAGTAAAAATAGCACAAGTATCTTCCAGAGGACGATTAGTAGCAAAATAGTAAAATAGATCGTGATAGTCAACAAGATCTGGATCCTGTCGGAGAAAATAAAAGAAATCAACAAAACAAATCACAATTATTAGAAAAAGATAAAGAGATATAATATGTACAAGAAAAGTAACGGCTTGATTGACATCTATGCGTCAGGGACAAGCTTCCCATCCAATTTTCTTATAAATTGGCAAACAGGGTCTTTTTGAGTCAGATTCCCAAGACTTAACTGTTGTCTTTCTTTTAGAAATTGTGTATGTAATTGGCGAATGGCTATATAAACATATCCACTGGGATGCGTCTCAAGAGTCGAAGATAGATCATCTAAAGACTCCTTACTCAAGCCATCCCTAATGAATTTAATTTTGTCTTCTCGATTATCAAACACCATTCCTAAAGAACGACAACGAGTATTACAATTCCAACGTGCACATTTGAAACAAACACCCATTTGCTTAGCTCTACGTTTCTTTGCATAGGTGCTTCTCCAAAACCAGGCAGATGTGAAATAAAAGAGTCAAAGAGTCAGAAGACTCACTCCCATCGCTTCAATTACGCTTCAATTACCCACGAATATCATTAGGAATACCATGGATTGTCAATAACCTCATCCGTTCCAAGCGAGCTTTTAGTTATCACTTATCAGGATTTTGAGGGAGAGAAGGAAATTGCTTGCGAAGATTTGCGAGAGCATCTTCCATTTTGAAATGACTAATCCTGCAAAAATTAAACACCCAAAATAAAACAAACACCAAATCACAATATATACACAAATTGCATGGGTTGCCTCCCTGCTGAGCGCTAAGTTTAAAGTCGTCAGCCAGACTTGGCTTCTCGAACGTTAAGCTGGATCTGAAAGTGTAACACTTTCTTTTTGTCGCTCAAATGATTCTCCCCAGTAGTGCTTGACACGCTTGTTTTTAACCTTGAAAGTTTTGTTAGCGTCAGGATCATGCATCTCAACGACTCTATTTGGTAAAACTTTGGTGATCACAAATGGACCTGACCACCGTGATTTTGGCTTCCATGGGAAGAATTTCACCCTTGATTTGTTTAACAGTACCTTCTGCCCTGGTTCCAGTTGTATGCGCACTAACTTTTCATCATGTCTTTTCTTGCCCTTTTCTTTGTACAATTTGCCATCCTCAAAAGGCTGATTGTGAAATTCCTCCAATTCGTTGAGCTGGTGGAAATTTTTCTCTTCTGTTGCTTGTAGAGCAAGAATTGGCTCTTTCAGTGCAAAAGATGCTTTATCTTTAGGCTCCACAGGCAATTGACATGTTTTAAGTTTGTCAGTAGAACTTTGTCTTTCATCAGAGTTCTGAATGGTACTATGTATCACATCGAGTTTGAAACATTCCTCCTTCTTTTCATTATCTGGGAAATTCATGGCCTTGAAAACATTGAATGTTACTTCTTGGTCCTGTACCCTCATGGTTAATTCTCATTTTTGTACATCAATAATGGTTCGACCTGTAGCCAAGAATGGTCTCCCAAGGATGATTGGTACGTCTGCGTCTTCCTCCATATCAAGGACAATAAAATCTGCTGGAAAAATGAATTTGTCAACCTTGACCAGCACATCCTCAACCACGCCTCTCGGAAATACGAGTGTTCTATCAGCAAGTTGTAGTGAGACTGATGTTGGCATTGTTTCTCCAATCTGTAATTTCCTGAAAATAGAGAAAGGCATCAAGTTAACACTCGCACCTAAATCACACAAAGCCTTACCAAAGTTATGTTCTCCTATGACGCAAGGAATGTGAAAACTGCCAGGATCTTTCAACTTCGGGGGAAGTTTCCTCTGAATGATGGCACTGCATTCTTCTGTTAATGCTACTGTCTCGTAATCTCCCAATCTCCGTTTTCGTGAAGAATATCTTTCATGAATTTTGCATAGGTGGGCATTTGTTCCAACGCTTCTGCAAATGGAATGTTGATATGCAGCTTTTTGAAGATCTCCAGGAACCGAGAAAACTGCTTGTCCAATTTGTTCTTCTGAAGACGTTGAGGAAAAGGTGGAGGTGGAGTGATCTGTTCTTTTCCTTTGCTTCTTTTTCCTCCATCTGTTGCTTTGTTTCTTTTGGAACTTCCTCAACAGCTGTTTTGGCTCCAACATCTTTGTTGATTTCAGTACCGCTTTTTAACATGATGGCATGACATTGCTCATTCCCCATGTTTCTTGGATTTGGCTCTGTGTTGCTAGGAAGGGTACCTGGCGGTCTGTAACTCTGAGCATTTTCCAGTTGTCCGATTTGATTCTCTAGTGCTTTGATAGAGGCTGAATGGCTTTGAAATATAGTGTCATATCTTGCTGCTTGAGAGTCATGTTTTGCTTCCATCTTTTTCAAGTAGGTCAACACTTCTGTTATTCCTGATTCATTTGCCTGCTCCTGGCCTTTGTTCTGTTGCTGGAATTCAGGTGGATAGTTCTGCTGTTGGCCTGAATTGTTGCTCCATGATAAATTAGGATGATTCCTCCACCCTGGGTTGTAGGTGTTGGAATATGAATTGTTCCCTTGTCTGTTGAAATTGTTGACATAATTCACCGTCTCTTCATGTTGGTTTGGTTCTGGTGCTCCTCCATATGGTGAACTTGTGGATCCAGTGATGTTCACAACTTGCGTGCTAAGTGTTTCTAGACATTTGCATATCTGATCCAGCCTGGTATTCACTGCTGTGTTTGCTCCAACTTCATAAATTCCTGCAATTCTTTGGATCATGCTCCTTTCTGTTGGCCACAAGGAATTGTTGTTGGCCATTTCTTCGATTAGGTCCCAGGCTTGATCTTCTCCTTTTGCCATCAAGGCTCCTCCAGCAGCAGCATCGATTGTGGTTCTCATTATTCCAGAAAGTCCATTGTAGAAGGTCTGAACTTGTAGCCACTTTGGAATCTCATGGTGAGGACATTTCCGGAGTAAATCTTTGTACCTTTCCCAAGCTTCGCAGATGGATTCTGAATCTTGTTGTACAAAGGATGTGATGTCATTCCTCAATTTTCTGATTCTGGCTGGTGGAAAGTACTTTGCAAGAAATTTGGTGGCTAAAGTGTTCCAAGTTGTGATAGAACCTGCTGGTAGTGAATGTAGCCAAGCTTTAGCTCTGTCCTTCAGGGAATATGGAAAAACTCGCAGTCTCATTGCTTCTTCTGATGCTCTGTTGTAGTTAAAAGTGCCGTAAACTTCCAGGAAGTTGCTGATGTGGGAATTAGGATCTTCAGTTGCATTCCCCCGAACTGAACTGACTGCTGAATCATCTGAATGCATGTTTTGATGTCACACGCATTTGCTGGTAAGGGAGGAAGTACAATACAGGAAATGAGTCTGTCAACCACCGGAATAGTTCTGTCTCGAATGGGAATTGGTGGTGCAACGTTCAAAGGTTCAGGTTCCATGTTGACTAAAGCTTCTTGGCCTTCTCGCCTTTCCCTTCTCAACTGTCTGATGGTTCTTTCAATTTCTGGGTCAAGCGGTCGGAGTTCAAAGCTTCTGGTTCGTCTCATGAAGTTTCTGAGAACCTGAAACACAAGAAAACAAAAACAATAAGTAAAAAGAAATTAGATACAAGTAACGTATCTAACCCCTAAACTAATAGTAAAAGATAAATAAGTCCCCGGCAACGGCGCCAAAAACTTGACCGGCGTAATCACACACGTATAACGCAAGCGCACGTATCGTTCAAGTAGTATAAAAAGTATCGATCCCACGAGGACTTAATATCTCTTATATTAATTTTATGAGGTCAAATGATTACTAGTATCTAACAGGTTGTTTGATTGATTTGAAAAGGTGACGATTCTAAATTTAAAAATAAGTAAATAAAGTTGTCGAAAATAGGTTTTAAGAAAATTCAATATTAAAAACTATCTAGGGTTGTGATTTCTTCCAATATCATTTTAAAGATGAAGTGGTTATCTTAAAGTTGGGTAATATATTGATTTATTAACCTGGAACACTAAATTATGTGTAAGCCTCTGTCGATGGTCAGACACAAATACCCAGTTTAACCCAATTGAACCATATGTCTATGTCAACCAAATTATCTGGATTCATTAAGTTTAAGTTCCAATTATGGCTACCCCCGCCCGACATGTATATTCCTATCATGTAAGGAAATCTATTAAAGGGTTATCTATCCTCAAGGAAGATCGTGGGTTATTAAGTCTAAGGTCTTAAACCTAAAATCCCTATGTCTAGTTCATTTTAGATTTACCAATTCAATTTTATTAATGGCCAATTAATGAAAAGCATTAAGTTTAAGACTCAATAAATAAATCTTTATATTACCCAAGCTATAATCTAAATCTAACCCTTATAAAACGGTGATATTAGATTTCATCACAACCCCAGATAACTAATTTAGTTACAACACATAACTAGGGCTAGTAAAAAATAAAAAAATTAAAGACATAAAGTAAAAATGCGGTAAAGAAATACTGAAAAGTAAATTACAATAAAATAATAATGCTAAGGTAAAAGGAATTACTTTTACTACTACTAATTTAGATATCTCCCATAATATAATATATAAACTTGTGATAACATTACCAACCAGCCATATAGGCGGTAACCTGATTAAGTCAAATTAAGTCCAACTGGCCATTAAGGCGGTAAGAAAGTTTAATTACCAACCGACCATCTGGCGGTATCCTTGATTAGTCAGGTTAAAACCATATTAAAATGAATTACCAACCGACCAATATAGCGGTATCCTTTTTAAGTCAATATTTTAAATAGTGAATATATTTATTTAAGGGAGATTAATCTAAATAGCAATAGTAAAAGAATTACCTTTCACCATAGCTGGGGAAGTTACCTCCTTCCTACTTACTGAAAAGTAAAAACTGAAAAATTAAAGAAAGAAAAGTACTGTGCGTAAAAGTAAATTGCGGAAAGTAAAAACTGAAAAGTAAAGAAAAGAAAGTGTGAAAACTGAAAATTAATTACTGAAAACTAAAAATAAACAAACTAGATACAATCTTCTTATTTATTCATTAAGAATTTCAAAGAAGAAAGTATGAATTTTACAAATGAAATGGCTTGGTATTTATAGGCAAAATTTGCCACCATCAAATCATCCATCAAATTCTCCACCAAATCCATTATTAATTTCTCCACTAATTACTCCACCAATCCATAATTGCTCCACTAATTGCTTATCTTGTTTGGTGTTGATTTGATAATTTTATTAATTATTAATTAATTAATTTTTCTTTGAAAATGATTGATAATGACTTTTAATAATTACACTCCACCCACTTCTGGATGGTTCATCAATTTCGGTCATGAAATCATCAGAATTCGAAAATATTTTCTCTTTTCAAGTTGTAGAATTTGAGTCTTCTTTAATCTGGCACTTAGGGGTGTGCATCGGTCGGTTCGGTCGGTTAATCCTTGATTTTTTAACCGTAACCGAAATTTTCGGTTAAATAAAAGTGTGACCGATTTAACCAATTTATGACACATAACCATTAACCAATTAACCATTATATTTCGGTCGGTTATGGTTAATTCGGTTATTAACCAATCCAATAAATTAAAATTTAATATTTTTTATAATTTTTAATTAGTAAAATTATATATGATGTAGTTCGGTTCTACCGATTTTTTTGGAACGTTTCAACCGGTCGAACCACTGACACATCAAAATTTTTTGGATCACTAATTCGATCACATATCTGATTCTAAAAATACCGATTCTAACTAACATTTGATTAAATATATCTATATATATGGTTTAATTTCGGTTAATCGGTCGGTTCCGGTTATGAGGTTCGGTTATACGAATCTCATAACCGTAACCGAACCGAATAACCAAAAAAGTTAAAAATTTAACCGCAATAACCGATTTAATCGAATTAACCGAACCGTATTAAAAAAATGGGTCGGAACGGTTCGGTTAATCGGTTAAAACCGATTAATGCTCACCCCTACTGGCACTTGAATCAGCTCAATCCGATATCTGATTAAAAAGTTATGCCTAAAATACGACAGATGCACAAAACTGGAATTTCCAAAACTGCACTTCGTCAAAACGCCCTTTCAAGTTTCCAATCTCCAAAATTAAAATATCAAGTCCAATAATTGCCTTTATTTGACCATATTTCATCCTAAATGATTTCATTAAGACCCAATATTATTTTATCTGCAAAATAAAATAAAACATATCAAAACGTTCATCAAACCCGAGAAACTAAACAAAATATTAAGTAAAAGGGGCGGTAAATATTGATATATTTTCCGCTCATCAGTGGCGGCTTCTGATTGGCTGGATAAGATTTTTATCCGCCACGTGTCAGATATGGATAAGTGAGTCAATGATTGATGCTGACGTGGCGCTGATGTGGCGACACATGGCAAAGTGACTGTCGGCACCATAGAATTGCGACATGTGGCACGCTGTGATTGGTTGATGATGACGTGGCAGCCATGTGGCACTTTGACTTGGTCAACATGTGATGTGGATGATGACGTGGAGTGACACATGGCGATGGCGACTGTCGGTACTGTAGGATGATGACACGTGGCACGGCGCACGTTAGCATATCGGTTGTGATGGTGACACATGTCACGGCGCACGTTAGCAAAGTCAAATTTTCTCAAATTCTGACTTGTGGATCCGGCGCACGTTAGCACTGTTCGGTGCACATTAGGCGTCGCGTCGCGAAAAATTACCAAAATGCCCTTTTCGTCCAATTTTCACTGTTTCGGCCCAAATCACCTCCAGAGTGTCCTGAAACTTATTTATCTACAAAATAACACAAAACACATCAAAATATTCACAAAACTCAAGAAACTATACAAATTATTAGGTTAAATGAGTGGGAATAGTGATATATTTACCACTCATCAACTAGTGCTATTATTACTCACCCTTTTTCAGGTGTTATAAATTCAACTCATCATTGCACTCTTGAAGACATCCAAAGTTGATAAATAAAAATGGAATCTACTTCAAGAAGACGAGTTGTAAACTTTGTGTGTTTTGCGGTACTAGTGTTGGTTCAAAACCAGAATTCGTAGCGGCAACACAGGAATTGAGTTTAGTCATAACTGAAAGGAATATGAACTTAGTATATGGCGGTGGCAATCTTGGACTAATGGGGATCGTTTCAAGGGTTGTACAGAAAGGAGGTAGTCAAGTTATGGGAATCATCCCAAAACCTTTGGCGGAGGCGAATCTTATGGGACGATCAAACAGAGAGGAACTTATCGTACCAGGTATGTCTGAACGACTAGTGGAAATGATTAACCGTGCTGATGCTTTTATTGCTTTACCAAGTGGCTGGGCACGATGGAGGAAATTTTTACAGTGTTATCTTCGGCGAACTTGAACATACACTAGAAACCGATTGGACTATTCAATGCTGATGGATTTTACGATTTTCTTTATGTATTTCTTGATGATGCCCGAAGATTTAGGTTCGTGTCAAAACCTGTAAAAGAACTTCTCTTTACTGCCAGAACTGCCCCAGATTTAATTTACCAAATCTTAGCATGTGAACCATAAATTGACCCTATCCTTTCCAAGATAAACTGGTCCGATAACGATAGTGGTAAAAAGCGTCGGATAAATCTGGATCTTAACATGTAATTGATATTTTTAGATGTAGAATTTCAGCTAACCAGGTACTATCTTCTAAAGTCATCTTCTAATTTTAAAACATTGGGGACAATGACTCATTTAGGTTTGGGGGAGGGGAATAGTTGACTAGTATCTTTTTTTTATTGTGTTATTTTTAGTAAAACATTTTCAAAAAATTCAAAAAAATAAAAAAAAATTACAAAAATAAAAAAAAAATATTTTATGTTTTTGTGTTTTTAACTTGATTAATCAGGTGGAATTGGTATGAGATAGATGTGTAAGGAATTCTACTCCTAAGACGTATCTCAACCTATTTCGTACCAAGTTAATTTTTTTTTCCTTTTGAATTATTTAATTTGTGAATTGTCCATAATACTGATTAAAATGAATCTTCATATGCTCAATTGACAGGTATTATCAACTTGCATGGTAACTTACAGACATGAGCTGTAATTGAAAAGTTTTGTAATATTCAGTGCTCTAGATTAATTGGAAGAATCATATAAAAAAACGATGGGATAAAAAAAAACATGTCTGAGATCCGAGTTACCAAATCCGTAAGGGTGTTTTAACACCTAGTGCCCTAAAGCCAACTGGTTTGGGAGTCACTGGCCCAAAGCTCGCTACATGGATTAAAGATGTTATAAACAAATAATATATTTATATCGAAAATCCGAGTAATTAAGTCTGTAGGGGTGTCTTAACACCTAGTGCCTTAAAGCCAACTGGTTTATGAGTCACAAGCCCAAAGCTCGTTACATGGATGTAAGATATTGTATATAAATAAAAAAAACCAAAAAAATCAGAAAATTATTCCATTGCTAAAAAAATTGTGAATTCTGATATAACTTTAGGACAAAAATATTACTCTCTTTTCAACTACACTTATGAATATTGTGGGAATAATGAGTTGATTAATATCTTGTTAGCTGTGTGTATGAAGAATGGTAAAAATAATCAAAGAATTTACTTATTCGGTAATTTAGAAAGAAAGAAAGCAACTTCTCACTTGGATAAGAAGTTTCACTTGTTTAGTCACTAACTTTTTTATTCTATTTTCTCTTGTCTTTTTGCTTTTGTGTGCATTAGTATTAGATTGACGTTTATTGGTATCATTATTGTAAGCCCTCACGAGACTACAACTCATCCACTAGGGACACCTAGGGGTTTAAAGGCTTGTTGCATACGCTAAATGCAACTGTGATCCCTACGAAAGTGGCTTAGTTTAATTTTATTTTAAAGATGTTTATGTTATTTTATTTTGTTGTTTTGCTCGAGGACTAGCAAAAGTTAGGTTTGGGGGTATGATGAGTGGTAAATGTATCATTATTTCCCACTCATTTGACCTAATATTTTGTATAATTTCTTGCGTTTTATGAATGTTTTGATGTGTTTTGGGTTATTTTATAGATAAATAAGGTTTCAGGACTTACTGGAAGCAATTCAGGGCCAAAACAGTGAAAAATGGACAAAAAAGGCAAAATTGTAATTTGGGCGCAACAAAGCGTAGCCACCCTGCGTCGCGACTGTTGGAAATTTATGACCCATAGCATCACTATTTGTACAGAACATTATATTATTGTACAAATTAACTATGTGACAAAGGAAATTGCTCTTTTATCATTTGTAATTAGATTACCGGGATGTATAAATGATAAAAGTCCATATGATTAGTTCCGGATTGATAAGATATGAGACAGTATCAATCTATGAAGGTTAAATCATTAAAATATCCCTAGTCAGAGTATTATCGAGATTGGACATCGATAATGCGAAATAGACTAGTATTACACTTGTGCGCGTTGTGGGAGCATAACGGCATAGTTCTCATATATTTGGGTATTGGATACTCATGCAAGTGTAATATGGCGTACGGGGCATACACAATTCCAGCCCCAGGCCTTGCACGTGACATCAGATACTGGATCGCAATACGCAATACTACGTATACTACGCCTGATATAGATCACATATTCCTTTATGAATATTTCTGGAGAATTGGGTAGGCACGGTGCTTTGATAGAAGCCAACCATGTCTTGTAAATTGGTAAAAACTTAGTACTAGGTACGTACGTGTACGGATAGTCCGACGACCGGATTTACTGCCAACATATCCAGGGATCTCATGGGTCGCTTCCCAAAGATTCACCGATGACGTATGACTCGCACATAATTAATCTGTGATTAATTATTAGAGAAAGAAAATTAATTTAGGATTAATTACGGAGATATTTTATCTGGGAAAAAATATTATTTAAGAGAGAGAACGATTAATTTGGAATTAATTGATAAAATCATATATTCAATATATTATACGAAATTAGATTTCGACGCGAAATTAAAATTAGATTTTAATTCGGGCGAACGAGTTAATTTAGAATTAATTCGCTAGCGACGTGAATAGTAATTTTACTAGGCATAATTATTTAATTAAATTTGATTTAATTACGTCGCAACGGAAAATTAGTTAATTCGGAATAAGCGAACCCGAGCCCGGGATGTGTTGCGGGCCCACTCGTGTTTTGAATCAAGTGGGGCCCACTTGTCACATCAAGTCACATCACGTGTCTTTCACCTCACTTTTGGTTGATGGAAGTTGATGGGATTTGATGGTTGCTTGTGCAACACATTTGTGTGATGGATTGATTGACTTTTACCATTTATTTTATTTTTGGTATATGACTTTCTTTTGCATCAACACACTTCTATTCTCCTCTCTCCCTCTCACGGCCTTGGAGCCATTTTCTCTCAAATGTTCTTGGCTTGGCCGAGAACAACAAGAAGGCAAAGGGAAATTTTGTGGCAAAATTTCCATGATGCTAGCACATCCAAGGGGTCAAACAAAGGTGATAGGGAAACCCCTTCATGAGCATAGAATCCATTCACAAAGCATGTAGCTTGGAGCACACATGTAGGGCTTGACCGAAACAAGGAGCACAAAAGAGGCATGGCCGAAAGCTTCATCCATGGAGCAAAAATTTTGTGTTCTTCGCATCATAAAGCCGATCAAAGTAAGTATTTCCGCAACTTTACTTTGTTGTATTCGCACTTTTCATCGCTTAATTGATCTTGGGATGACCTAGAAAACTCAACAATGGTATCATGAGCCTTGATTAAGCATGAAATTGGTATTAGGGTAAAATTTGGGTAAAATTGATTTGAGCATGATTTGATAAAATTGATTGATTGAGTATGCTTGAATGATGATAACTTGGAGTTATATCTGATCAATTTGATGAAAATTTAATTGGACTATTTTTTCCCCAAAATTTTGGCTTGGCCGAAAGTTGATGATGCCCTAAATGTCATGGTGATTTTTGTTTTTGGTCATTGGATGAATTGAAAGACTTGGGATAAATTGATTTTGGATTTAATTGGATTAAAATCGAAATCGGATTTAAAAATCCCCAAATTACCGTGACCTATAAACCATGGAAATGAATTGATTTTGATTCAATAATGTTGGACATGTGTTAATGATGATTAGCATGATTAATTAGTGTAATTGGTATTTTGGAAATGTTAATTTGACTAATTAATTATGGCTAATACACTTTAGTTAATTAAATTGTGAAATTTGGAATTTAATTAGTTGAGCTAAATTTGGAATTGGGCTAATAAAGTTGTATGTGGGCTTAATGGGCTTGGTTGGGCCAAGTTTGGTTTAGGTTAATTGGTTGGATCCAATTGGGCCCAAAACCATATCCATAAAGTCCAAATATAATATAATGGGCATTTAATATTTTAATTGGGTCGAATGGGCCTAAATTGATTTTTGGCAAAAGGGTGATTCCTTTTTGGGCTTTGGTTGCCAAAGTCAATGCCTTATAAATTAATTGAAAGCCCATTGGACTTTAATTAAATTGACATTGGATGTTAAATTGGGCTTTGAGACCCGTATAGATTAGATTTAGAATCTAAGTCGCAAAAGGCTCATTAATAAAGTGTAATTATTTAATTTGGAATAAAATATAGAATTAGTATTGAATACAAATTAAATTGGATTTAATGTTGTAGTTTGATATAATTCGAGAATTCGTACTTTGAGTACTTATTCTTAAAACGAGTTTGACTCGCGCAAATCAAATCGTTGTTTGAACATTGGATGGTCATTAATTTCAGATTAATTAATTGGATTAGATTGATTGATAACATGTTTTGTGTAAATACATGGATGTGATGTATGAATAATGTATATCGGATGGATATTAGATGGGTGAGGGCAATTTTGGAAATTGTTGTAATAAATTTAGAATTTATTAAATTGGACCTGCGTGTCCAGCCTATTACCTCTTGATTCTTTATATTTCTCTTCTCACATATTCCCCTCAATGTAAATGAGGTTTCTTTAGAAGTGTTATGTAATTGGGTAGAAGTAAGATTTGTGCTAGCGGGAGAGAGGAAAATGAGAGATTTTTTTATAGGAACAAGTTGTTTTAAATATCCATCCGCATATCATTATTAATTTATTTATCGCGCCTTATTATGCTTTTAGAATGCATGCTTAAGGGTGTATGATGAGACCTAATCAAAGATAATTAATTGGTTGCCAATTACGCGAAAAACCCTCAACATATATTAAGCGTTTTTCCTTCAATTGAATGATTCATTCTCAAGATCCAAGTTTGGCACTGGTTTGTTGGCCAAAGTCAAGGCCTTTTTCCATCACAGATGTGTTTGAATCATGAAGGCTTTGTTCCATATTGCATGTCTTGTCCAAGTTGTGATTTGTTGGCTAAAGTCAAGATCACTTCTTGTCCATCGACATTGATTACGAAGCTTTCCAAGGTCAATGGGTCCCGCTTAACTAGAATCATTAAGTTTGTTGTGCCAAAGCCAAGACTTAATTGATTCAAAGGAAAAAGGTTAGGAAATATATTGGATATATTGGCATATATTAGATATGTGTTTCGGACTTGGATGTCCACCTACTGGATCTAGGAATTGGATAGGATCCAATTGATCTTAGAGATCTACCTAGTTAAATATCATACAACTTGTTGGCCATAGTCAAGGTTGTGTGTTATTTAACGGGATCCTAGCCCACTAGGAAACAAGGTTTCCCGAGTACTCAACAGAGGGTTAGAGGCTCGCCGAAAAATAGTGGGAGGCAAGTATTAAATTTGCAATTTCGTTTAGATACTTGCCAATACGCGCTCATTTCATTTTTCGTCATTAATTATTAAATATATTAGTTGGACTAATATTTAATCGTTGTTTTTTAAATTAAACAGTTGGACTGTATTCAAACTACTTCAAATTATAGTTGATTATATAATTGGATTATAGTAATCAATATATTTAAATTTAACCAATCAAATTATAGTTAATTATATAGTTAGACTATAGTAATAATTATAATCTATAGTACCTAAAATCGTTAATTGGATAGTTGGACTATAGCAATCAAGATAAATGAAAGATTAGGGTTTAAAACATAAACCTGGGTAAAAATGTCTTTAAACGACTTTAATTTTCAAATTGGGAATAAAACCTCAGGATAGTCCTGGGAACTGAGAAGTTATTCTATTTGATAGAATCACATCTCGGGCCTAAGCCCGGAGTTGAGCAAATAGTAGAACATGATCTTTGGAAGATTCATGTGATGATAACTTTAGTGCTCAATCCTTTATGCTAGATGCAATGACACTTTAATTCCATCGTCATAATTAAGGATTAGATCCTTATAGTATGATATTGAAATTAAAGGATCTTCATAGATCTATTCTTAGATATTAGAAGGACAAATTGCAAAAGAAGTTATTTCGCTCGTGTATGTCAGAGGGTACATCTGTCGAGCACTAGGTGTCGCAGATGATTGCTGACATCTGATGAGTGGTATTTATATCACTTATTCCCACTCATTTGACCTAATATTTCGTATAGTTTCTCGAGTTTTGTGAATGTTTTGATGTATTTTGTGTTATTTTGTAGATAAATAAAGTTTGGAAAGCATTGGAGGCAATTTGGGGCAAAAACGGACAAAAATGCGTCAACAGGGATATTTTGGTCTTAAGCGAGTCGCGACGCCAAGCTTTCCGCGTCGCGACGTATAAAATACGCCGAACAGTGCTAACGTGCGCCGGGTCCACAAATCTGAATCTGAGAAAAGTTTGACTTTGCTAAAATACGCCGTGCCACGTGTCACCATCACAGCCGATCTGCTAACAAGCGCCGTGCCACGTGTCAGCATCCTATGGTACAGACAGTCATCATCGCCACGTGTGCCACGTGTCATCCTACGTGTCTCCATGTCATCAGCCACGTCAGCAAGTCAACAAGTCAAACTTGCCACGTGTCGTGCCACATCATCATCAGCCAATCAGGAAGTGACACGTGACACGTGTCGCAATTCTACGGTGCCGACAGTCTCTTTCCCACGTGTCGCCACGTCGTTGCCACGTCACCGCCACGTCATCGCCACGTCAGCATCAATAATTGAGTATCTAATCCTTATGACACGTGGCGGATAAGAATCTCATGCGACCAATCAGAAGCCGCCACGTGTCACAATAATTGAAGCCCAACCACCGCGCCACGTGTCACCTTATCATCTTATCCAGAATCTTCAAACCAGCGAACCAGAGCGTGCCACGTCGACAAAAGCTGGCGTAGCTTATCCGCGCCTATAAATTGAGCTCGAGATTTCAGAATTCAGTGTACCACTCTCTCTCTTCTATTCTATCTAAAGAGAGAGTTTCTCTCTCTAGATTCTTTAGTTTTTAGTTTTTTTTAGTTTTTAGTTTTTTAATTTTTAGTTTTGTAAATAATTTAATTACGTTTTGTTAATATAGTAATTTAATTTTTACTTTTACTTTTTACAGTTTTTATTATTTACCATGAGGGGGTAACTCCCCCAGCTAGGGTGGTGAAAGGTAATTCTTTTACTGTTACTATTTAGATTAATCTCCCTTAAAAATAATATATTCACTATTTAAAATATTGACTTAAAAAGGATACCGCCAGATTGGTCGGTTGGTAATTCATTTTAATCTGGTTTAAACCTGACTAATAAAGGATACCGCCAGATTGGTCGGTTGGTAATTTAATTTTGGTTCCGCCTTTATGGCTGGTTGGACTTAATTTGACTTAATCAGGTTACCGCCTATATGGCTGGTTGGAGAAAGAATCACAAGTTTATATATTATTTTATGGGAGATATCTAAATTAGTAGTAGTAAAAGTAATTCCTTTTACCTTAGCATTTTATTTTATTTTACTTTTCAGTTTTACTTTATGTCTTTTACTTTTCAGTATTTACTTTATGTCTTTTACTTTTAAGTTGTTACTAGCCCTAGTCATGTGTTAGTTATCTGGGGTTGTGATGAATTCTAATATCACCGGTTTATAAGGGGTTATTTTATAGTTTGGGTAATTTAAAGGTTTACTTATTAAGTCTTAAGCTTAATGCTTCTTGTTTCTGATCACCAATAAGATTGATGTGGTAAATCTAAAATGAACTAGACATAGGGATTTTAGGTTTCAGCCTTAGACTTAATAGCCCACGATCTTCCTTGAGGATAGATAACCCTTTAATAGATTTCCTTACAGGATAGGAATATACCTGTCGGGCGGGGGTAGCCATAATTGGAACTTAAACTTAATGAATCCAGATAATTTGGTTGACATAGACATATGGTTCAATTGGGTTAAACTGGGTATTTGCGTCTGACCATCGACAGAGGCTTTTGCATAATTTAGTGTTCCAGGTTAGTAAACTGATTTATTACACAAACATAAAAAATAACCACTTCATCTTTAAATGATATTAGAATGATTCACGACCCTAGATCTTTGTGTCTTTTGTTATTTTCCTTAGTATTTTCTTGTATCTTTTAATTATTTACTTATTGTGCAAAACCACATTCAACCAATCAAACAATCATTCTCTTCTCCATTTAATTAGATATTTGTAAATAAATAGTATCAATAATTAATAACAACAGTAGGAATTAAGTCCTCGTGGGATCGATATTTTTATACTACTTGAACGATATGTGCGCTTGCGTTATACGGTGTGTTTACGCCGGTCAAGTTTTTGGCGCCGTTGCCGGGGACTTATATTTCTTGATTTATTAATTTTGAAGCTATCTAATTTACTTGTATCTAATTTTCTTTATCTGTAATTTTTATTTCTTTATTGTATTTTCAGGTGATTAAAAAATGGAACATTATTGGGAGATTGAAAGATCAAGAGCTTTACTAGAATATACACCCCAAATCTGGGAGCAACAGTCCGAATTTCTGAGGCCTGTTGTCCAGCCCAACAATTATCACTGGATGCCAGAACCAAGCAATGCTACATTTCCTCATCAGAACGAAATGGGGAGATGTGTAATTTGTGATGCTAACCACCCGAGCGATCAATGTATTTACCTTTCAGAGTGGCAGAATTATCAGAATCATTCAAGGTACGAAGAACCATCATATTATCCATTTTATCCACCATCCATCTATGATCTTCATCAACAAACAAAACCATCTGAGGAAGATCAGTTGATTCACACGCTCATACATTGGCTCGAAGAACGGGAAGCTCAATTAGATACACAAATTCAGAGACAATCAGAATTCTTTCAGAGGATGACAGATCAAATGAGACAATTCACAGAAAACCAGAACAACATACCTCAAGAACCAGTTTCGGATGACACTGATGAAGCCTTCGAGTACCAATCATTTCACAATGACACTTCAACAGAAGAGGAGGCTGAGCAGTATCAACAGCCAGAGGTATCAGTTCAGGAACCCAAACCGGCAAAGTCTCAATTTGACTTTTATTATTCAGATCTGACGAGGAGGATGGAGCTGATCTATTTGTACCAACTGCACCAACAACGGAGGATAAAACTTTCAATCCTCAAAATGAAGATCTTGGAGCATGCTTTACCATGATGTTTGATGAAGATCTACCTGAGCCAACCATTCCAGTCATATCAGAGGATGAAAACCTAATGTCAGAAACATCATTACATCATCAGGTTGACAATTTTGAAGCATGTATTTCACAGATGACGGATGAAGAATTAAATACAAAAATTTTAAAATTCATCTGTGAAGAAAAGGTGGAGCAAGAAACAGAGCAAATGGAGGAGCAAATGTCTGACCTTAATAAAGATCCAGAGCATTCAGGAGAAACATCGCTGTTTTGGGGAGTACAAATCAAAGATATCACCCAGAAACTTGACAGAATGGAACTTCCATTCCAAGTCAAGCACCATATGAGACCTCCTGATTTTCTTTATTTCTTTGCAGGAATCACTGGAACAACAAAGAGCAAAAAGGAGGCACGAGCACTGCATGAGACAAAACTCTTTTTGCCACTTTACTGTTGGAAGAGACCCTTCAAAAGCAACGCTCACGGGATTGTCTTTAATCGAACATCCAAAACGACATTGAAACCTCTTTAACAGATGAATTTCAGTCACGTCTGGCTGAAGATGAAAAATTTAGCGCTAGCAGGGAGGCAACCCATGCAATTTGTTGTAATATTTGTTTTCATATTTTGTGTGAACTTTTTTATTTTGTGTGTCATTTTTGTAGGGAAAGGCACAAACGAAGCATTTTAAGACAGAAGGAATTGTGTTTGGCAATCAGGAAGAAAAGAGCTAATTCATTTTTGATGGCTGAGTAAAGAATTAAATCTTGAGACACATCCTAATAAATTTATACTAAGCGAGTGGCGTATTGTGTACACAATTCCATTGCCTTAATTATTGCTTTGATTCACTTTTCTGTTGTAATTATCTTTATTTTCGTAGATAGGATCCAGACTTTTTGACCTTTCACGATTTCTTTTGTTGTTTAGCTAACAATCGTCCTTTGAAAGATATTAGTGCTATTATTACTCACCCTTTTTCAGGTACTATAAATTCAGCCCGTCATTACACTTTTGAAGGCATCCTGATTTGAATAAGAAATAAATAAAAAATGGAAGCCACTTCAAGAAGACGAGTTGAAAACATCTGTGTGTTTTGCGGTAGTAGTGTTGGAGTTAAGCCGCAATACGTAGAAGAAGCACAAGAATTGGGTCGAGTCTTAACTGCAAGGAAAATGCACTTAATATATGGCAGAGGAAATCTTGGACTTATGGGGATCGTTTCAAAGGCTGTACAGGAAGGAGGCAGTAACGTTTTGGGAATCATCCCAAAACCCTTGGCAGAGGCAAATCTTATTGGATCATCAAACGGAGAGGAACTGATCGTGCCAGGTATGTCTGAACGACTGGTAGAAATGATTAATCGTGCTGATGCTTTTATCGCTTTGCCAGGTGGCTTGGGTACATTGGAGGAAATTTTTATAGTTCTATCTTGGGCGAACCTGAACATACACCAGAAACCGCTTGGACTGTTTAACGTTGATGGATTTTATGATTTTCTTTGTGTATGTTCAGGTTCAAGCGGTTTCTGGTGTATGTTCAGGTTCGCCCAAGATAGAACTATAAAACTTTCCTCCAATGTACCCAAGCCACCTGGCAAAGCGATAAAAGCATCAGCACGATTAATCATTTCTACCAGTCGTTCAGACATACCTGGCACGATCAGTTCCTCTCCGTTTGATGATCCAATAAGATTTGCCTCTGCCAAGGGTTTTGGGATGATTCCCAAAACGTTACTGCCTCCTTCCTGTACAGCCTTTGAAACGATCCCCATAAGTCCAAGATTTCCTCCGCCATATATTAAGTGCATTTTCCTTGCATTAAAACTCGACCCAATTCTTGTGCTGCTTCTACGTATTGCGGCTTAACTCCAACACTACTACCGCAAAACACACAAATGTTTTCAACTCGTCTTCTTGAAGTGGCTTCCATTTTTATTTATTTCTTTTTCAAATCAAGATGCCTTCAAAAGTGTAATGACGGGCTGAATTTATAGTACCTGAAAAAGGGTGAGTAATAATAGCACTAATATCTTCCAAAGGACGATTGTTAGCTAAACAACAAAAGAAATCGTGAAAGGTCAAAAAGTCTGGATCCTGTCTATGAAAATAAAGATAATTACAACAGAAAAGGGAATCAAAGCAATAATTAAGGCAACGGAATTGTGTACACAATACGCCACTCGCTTAGTATAAATTCATTAGGATGTGTCTCAAGATTTAATTTTTTACTCAGCCATCAAAAATGAATTAGCTCTTTTCTTCCTGATTGCCAAACACAATTCATTCTGTCTTAAAATGCTTCGTTTGTGCCTTTCCCTACAAAAATGACACACAAAATTAAAAAGTTCACACAAAATATGAAAACAAATATTACAACAAATTGCATGGGTTGCCTCCCTGCTAGCGCTAAATTTTTCGTCTTCAGCCAGACGTGACTGAAATTCATCTGTTAAAGAGGTTTCAATGTCGTTTTGGATGTCCGATTAAAGACAATCCCGTGAGCGTTGCTTTTGAAGGGTCTCTTCCAACAGTAAAGTGGAAAAAATAGTTTTGTCTCATGCAGTGCTCGTGCCACCTTTTTGCTCTTTGTTGTTCCAGTGATTCCTGCAAAGAAATAAAGAAAATCAGGAGGTCTCATATGGTGCTTGAATTGGAATGGAAGTTCCATTCTGTCAAGTTTCTGGGTGATATCTTTGATTTGTACTGCCCAAAACAGCGATGTTTCTCCTGAATGCTCTGGATCTTTATTAAGGTCAGACATTTGCTCCTCCATTTTCTCTGTTTCTTGCTCCACCTTTTCTTCACAGATGAATTTTAAAATTTTTGTATTTAATTCTTCATCCGTCATCTGTGAAATACATGCTTCAAAATTGTCAACCTGAGGATGTAATGATGTTTCTGACATTAGGTTTTCATCCTCTGATATGACTGGAATGGTTGGCTCAGGTAGATCTTCATCAAACATCATGGTAAAGCATGCTCCAAGATCTTCATTTTGAGGATTGAAATTTTTATCCTCCATTGTTGGTGCAGTTGGTACAAATAGATCAGCTTCATCCTCGTCAGAATCTGAATAATAAAAGTCAAATTGAGACTTTGCCGGTTTGGGTTCCTGAACTGATACCTCTGGTTGTTGATACTGCTCAGCCTCCTCCTCTGTTGAAGTGTCATTGTGAAATGATTGGTACTCGAAGGCTTCATCAGTGTCATCCGAAACTGGTTCTTGAGGTATGTTGTTCTGGTTTTCTGTGAATTGTCTCATTTGATCTGTCATCCTCTGAAAGAATTCTGATTGTCTCTGAATTTGTGTATCTAATTGAGCTTCCCGTTCTTCGAGCCAATGTATGAGCGTGTGAATCAACTGATCTTCCTCGGATGGTTTTGTTTGTTGATGAAGATCGTAGATGGATGGTGGATAAGATGGATAATATGATGGTTCTTCGTACCTTGAATGATTCTGATAATTCTGCCACTCTGAAAGGTAAATACATTGATCGCTCGGGTGGTTACCATCACAAATTACACATCTCCCCATTTCGTTCTGATGAGCAAATGTAGCATTGCTTGGTTCTAGCATCCAGTGATAATTGTTGGGCTGGACAACAGGCCTCGGAAAACCGGACTGTTGCTCCCAGATTTGGGGTGTATATTCTAGTAAAGCTCTTGATCTTTCAATCTCCCAATAATGTTCCATTTTTTAATCACCTGAAAATACAATAAAGAAATAAAAATTACAGATAAAGAAAATTAGATATAAGTAAATTAGATAGCTTCAAAATTAATAACTCAAGAAATATAAGTCCCCGGCAACGGCGCCAAAAACTTGACGGCGCGTAAACACACGCGTATAACGCAAGCGCACGTATCGTTCAAGTAGTACAAAAATATCGATCCCACGAGGACTTAATTCCTACTGTTGTTATTAATTATTGATACTATTTATTTACAAATATCTAATTAAATGGAGAAGAGAATGATTGTTGATTGGTTGAATGTGGTTTTGCACAATAAGTAAATAAATTAAAAGATAAAAGAAAATACTAAGGAAAATAACAAAAGACACAAAGATCTAGGGTCGTGAATCATTCTAATATCATTTAAAGATGAAGTGGTTATTTTATGTTTGTGTAATAAATCAGTTTACTAACCTGGAACACTAAATTATGCAAAAGCCTCTGTCGATGGTCAGACGCAAATACCCAGTTTAACCCAATTGAACCATATGTCTATGTCAACCAAATTATCTGGATTCATTAAGTTTAAGTTCCAATTATGGCTACCCCCGCCTGACAGGTATATTCCTATCATGTAAGGAAATCTATTAAAGGGTTATCTATCCTCAAGGAAGATCGTGGGCTATTAAGTCTAAGGCTGAAACCTAAAATCCCTATGTCTAGTTCATTTTAGATTTACCACATCAATCTTATTGGTGATCAGACAACAAGAAGCATTAAGCTTAAGACTTAATAAGTAAACCTTTAAATTACCCAAACTATAAAATAACCCCTTATAAACCGGTGATATTAGAATTCATCACAACCCCAGATAACTAACACATGACTAGGGCTAGTAACAACTTAAAAGTAAAAGACATAAAGTAAAAATACTGAAAAGTAAAAGACATAAAGTAAAACTGAAAAGTAAAATAAAATAAAATGCTAAGGTAAAAGGAATTACTTTTACTACTACTAATTTAGATATCTCCCATAAAATAATATATAAGCTTGTGATTCTTTCTCCAACCAGCCATATAGGCGGTAACCTGATTAAGTCAAATTAAGTCCAACCAGCCATAAATGCGGAACCAAAATTAAATTACCAACCGACCAATCTGGCCGTATCCTTTATTAGTCAGGTTTAAACCAGATTAAAATGAATTACCAACCGACCAATCTGGCGGTATCATTTTTAAGTCAATATTTTAAATAGTGAATATATTATTTTTAAGGGAGATTAATCTAAATAGTAACAGTAAAAGAATTACATTTCACCCTAGCTGGGGGAGTTACCTCATCATGGTAAATAACAAAAACTATAAAAAGTAAAAACTAAAAATTAAATTACTATATGAACAAAACGTAATTAAAATTATTTACAAAACTAAAAATTAAAAAACTAAAAACTAAAAAAAACTAAAAACTAAAGAATCTAGAGAGAGAAACTCTCTCTTTAGATAGAATAGAAAAGAGAGAGTGGTACACTGAATTCTGAAATCTCGAGCTCAATTTATAGGCGCGGATAAGCTTCCAGTGTCGCGACGCCAAGGACCTCAGCGTCGCTACGCCAGCTTTTGTCGACGTGGCACGCTCTGGTTCGCTGGTTTGAAGATTCTGGATAAGATGATAAGGTGACACGTGGCGCGGTTGTTGGGCTTCAATTATTGTGACACGTGGCGGCTTCTGATTGGTCGCTGAGATTCTTATCTGCCACGTGTCAGATAAGGATTAGATACTCAATTATTGATGCTGACGTGGCGGTGACGTGGCGACGACGTGGCGACACGTGGGAAAGAGACTGTCGGCACCGTAGAATTGCGACACGTGTCACTTCCTGATTGGCTGATGATGATGTGGCACGACACGTGGCAAGTTTGAATTGTTGACTTGCTGACGTGGCTGATGACATGGAGACACGTAGGATGACATGTGGTACACGTGGCGATGATGACTGTCGACACCGTAGGATGCTGACACGTGGCACGGTGCATGTTAGCAGATCGGCTGTGATGGTGACACGTGGCACGACACATTTTAGCAAAGTCAAACTTTTCTCAGATTCGGATTTGTGGACCCGGCGCACGTTAGCACTGTTCGGCGTATTTTATACGTCGCGACGCGGAAAGCTTGGCGTCGCGTTTAAGACCAAAATATCCTTGTTGACGCATTTTTGTCTGTTTTTGCCCCAAATTGCCTCCAATGCTTTCCAAACTTTATTTATCTACAAAATAACACAAAATACATCAAAACGTTCACAAAACTCTAGAAACTATACGAAATATTAGGTCAAATGAGTGGGAATAAGTGATATAAATACCACTCATCACACTAAGTCCGTAGGGGTGTCTTAACACCTGGTGCCCTAAAGCCAACTGGTTTGGGAGTTACCGTCCCAAAACTCGTTACATAGATGGAAGATATTATATATAAATAAAAAATAGAAAAGTGAAAAATCAAAGAAAAAATCTGAAAAATTATTCCATTGCTGCAAAAAGGTGTGAAATTTAATAGAACTTTAGGACAAAAATATTAATCTCTTCTCACTGCACTTATGACTGTTGTGGGCAAAAATAAGTTGTTTAATATTTTGTTGGCTATGTATATGGAGAATGGTAAATATAATCGGAGAATTTACTTATTCAGTAATTTAAAATAAAACAAAACAACTAGTAACTTGGAGTAGAAGTTTCACCTGATTAGTCAATAACATCTTTATTCTCTTTTCGCTTGTCTTTTTGCTTTTGTGTGCATTAGTTTTAACTAACTTTTTACTTTTGTAAAAATGTTTGTGGGTATCATTGCTGTAAACCCTCACAAGACTACAACTCGTCCACTATGGACACCTAGGGGTTTAAAGGCTTGTTGCATACGCTAAATGCAATCGTGATCCCTACGAAAGTGGCTTAGTTAATTTATTTATGTTATTTTACTCTATGTTTTGCTCAAGGACTAGCAAAATGTTAGGTTTAGGGGTGTGATGAGTGGTATTTATATCACTTATTCCCACTCATTTGACCTAATATTTCGTATAGTTTCTCGAGTTTTGTGAACGTTTTGATGTATTTTTGTGTTATTTTGTAGATAAATAAAGTTTGGAAAGCATTGGAGGACATTTGGGGCAAAAACGGACAAAAATGCGTCAACAGGGATATTTTGGTCTTAAGCGCGTCGCGATGCCAAGCTTTCCGCGTCGCGACGTATAAAATACGCCGAACAGTGCTAACGTGCGCCGGGTCCACAAATCCAAATCTGAGAAAAGTTTGACTTTGCTAAAATGCGCCGTGCCACGTGTCACCATCACAGCCGATCTGCTAACATGCGCCATGCTACGTGTCAGCATCCAACGGTGCCGACAGTCATCATCGCCACGTGTGCCACGTGCCATCCTACGTGTCTCCATGTCATCAGCCACGTCAGCAAGTCAACAAGTCAAACTTGCCACGTGTCGTGCCACATCATCATCAGCCAATCAGGAAGTGACACGTGTCGTAATTCTACGGTGCCGACAATCTCTTTCCCACGTGTCGCCACGTCGTCGCCACATCACCGCCACGTCATCACCACGTCAGCATCAATAATTGAGTATCTAATCCTTATCTGACACGTGGCGGATAAGAATCTCAGCGACCAATCAGAAGCCGCCACGTGTCATAATAATTGAAGCCCAACCACCGCGCCACGTGTCACCTTATCATCTTATCCAAAATCTTCAAACCAGCGAACCAGAATGTGCCACGTCGACAAAAGCTGGAGTAGCGACGCTGAGGTCCTTGGCGTCGCGACGCTGGAAGCTTATCCGCGCCTATAAATTGAGCTCGAGATTTCAGAATTCAGTGTACCACTCTCTCTCTTCTATTCTATCTAAAGAGAGAGTTTCTCTCTCTAGATTCTTTAGTTTTTAGTTTTTTTTTTAGTTTTTTAGTTTTTTAATTTTTAGTTTTGTAAATAATTTTAATTACGTTTTGTTAATATAGTAATTTAATTTTTACTTTTTAGTTTTTACAGTTTTTATTATTTACAATGAGGAGGTAACTCCCCCAGCTAGGGTGAAAGGTAATTCTTTTACTGTTACTATTTAGATTAATCTCCCTTAAAAATAATATATTCACTATTTAAAATATTGACTTAAAAAGGATACCGCCAGATTGGTCGGTTGGTAATTCATTTTAATCTGGTTTAAACCTGACTAATAAAAGATACCACCAGATTGGTCGGTTGGTAATTTAATTTTGGTTCCGCCTTTATGGCTGGTTGGACTTAATTTGACTTAATCAGGTTACAGCCTATATGGCTGGTTGGAGAAAGAATCACAATTTTATATATTATTTTATGGGAGATATCTAAATTAGTTGTAGTAAAAGTAATTCCTTTTACCTTAGCATTTTATTTTATTTTACTTTTCAGTTTTACTTTATGTCTTTTACTTTTCAGTATTTTTACTTTATGTCTTTTACTTTTAAGTTGTTACTAGCCCTAGTCATGTGTTAGTTATCTGGGGTTGTGATGAATTCTAATATCACCGGTTTATAAGGGGTTATTTTATAGTTTGGGTAATTTAAAGGTTTACTTATTAAGTCTTAAGCTTAATGCTTCTTGTTGTCTGATCACCAATAAGATTGATGTGGTAAATCTAAAATGAACTAGACATAGGGATTTTAGGTTTCAGCCTTAGACTTAATAGCCCACGATCTTCCTTGAGGATAGATAACCCTTTAATAGATTTCCTTACAGGATAGGAATATACCTGTCGGGCGGGGGGGTAGCCATAATTGGAACTTAAACTTAATGAATCCAGATAATTTGGTTGACATAGACATATGGTTCAATTGGGTTAAACTGGGTATTTTGCGTCTGACCATCGACAGAGGCTTTTGCATAATTTAGTGTTCCAGGTTAGTTTACTGATTTATTCCACAAACATAAAATAACCACTTCATCTTTAAATGATATTAGAATGATTCACGACCCTAGATCTTTGTGTCTTTTGTTATTTTCCTTAGTATTTTCTTTTATCTTTTAATTTATTTACTTATTGTGCAAAACCACATTCAACCAATCAAACAATCATTCTAGGTTAGCTTGCGTTATACGCGTGTGTTTATGCCGGTCAACATCGATCAGCTAGGTTAGCTGGGCATTACCTACGTGGCCGAGACTACCAAAGATTTGATCTTATAGTCTCTACCCGAAAGCTGGGGCAGGTTAATTGTGAACCAAGAGTAAACTCTTGGAGAGTTGACGGCTATGCCCAAGGAGGCAGAGCCACAACTTCTAAAAGGGACAAAGGTAAAATCATCACAGTCTTCTAGGAAGACAAATGACATATCCCAAGAAGTCTGCCTAATTTGTGGCAAACGGGGTCACTGATGCGTGACTGCCGTATGGACAAGGCATACATTAAGGAAGTGAAGGCGGGGCAATGCTCCCACTTCAAGTATGTTTGTCACAAACATGTTCGCTATTAGTTTCAAAATTGGATTTTTGATACTAGATGTGGTACATAAGATATGTACTGATGTGCGGAATCTGCTGATTAGCAGGATACTGGCTTCAGTTGAGATTTATCTGCGAGTCGGAAATGGGACGAAAGTCGCTGTTTTAACCGTAGAATCCTAAGTTTAGGAACTACCCTTTGGGTATGTACTTAAATTAGGAAACTGTTATAATGTACCTAGTTTGACTAGAAACATTATCTCTATATCAGAGTATAACTCATTGCGAGTATACCATTATATTTTAGAACACTAAAGTGTTTTATTTTATAAAGATGATATTGAGATAAACACACATTAGATGTGAATAACAATATTTATATTTTGAATATAAATGAATCTCAAACGTATGACAAGACAAACTAATAGCTCAAACTAATTTGATCAGATGAGACTTATTTGTGGCATTGTTGTCTGGGACACATAAACAAGACTCGTATATCCACACTTTTGAAGAGTGGGTACTAGGACATATTTGATTCTATTCAAATAATGTTTACGAATCTAGTTTATTAGGCAAAGTGCCTAAAACACCTTTTACTTGGTAAAAGTGCAAGGGTCACCGATCTTTTAGCCCTCTTTCATAGTGACATAAGTGGGCCTATGTCTAGCTAGGCTAGAGGTGGATATGAACACTTCGTAACCTTTATGGATGTGGCATCGCGTTATGGTTATGTGTTTCTTTTGAAACACGAATCGGAAACTTTTGATAAATTCAAAGAGTTTCTACTCGAAGTAGACAAAACAGATTGGAAAAAGTATTAAAACCATCACGGTTAGACCGTGGTGGAAAATACTTAAGCAATAAGTTTCTCAATTACTTGAAAGAGTATAGTATTCTTTCACAGTGGACTCCTCCCGGAACACTTCAATTTAGCGGTGTGTCCGAACGGAGAAACCAAATTTTGTTGGGCATGATAAGGTTAATTATGAGTCGCTCTGAGCTACCATTTTCCTTATAGGGATACACATTTAACAGTGCAACACTTATTTTGAATAAGGTTCCATGAAAATCTGTTTGACAGACTTCATATTAGATATGAACAGGAAAGAAACTGGGTTTTCTCATTCCTGAAGATTTGGGATTGCTGGGCATATGTTTGGATGATACCAAACTAAAACCCAAATTGGATAAGTGCCTAATTTTTGGTTATCCTAGGGAAACCAAAGTATAGTACTTATACAACTCACAAGGGAACAATGTAATTGTTGCTCGCCATGCGGTTTTTCTAAGAGGAATACCTATATGCAGTGGTAAGTGGGAGGAAAGTAAAACTCGATGAAAATCGGAGTATTACTGTTCCTGGCATTGAGTCCTATTGGAACACAAACAGTTCATCAGGGATGAAACTATACCAATAATCTTCGAATACACAAGAACCGCGTAAGTCAGAGAGAGTCAGAAAACAACCTGGGAGGTATGGGTTTCTGATCTCACCTCAAGTAGATGTCAATCTTATTGAGTAAGACAAACTGACTAAGTGTGATGAAGTGATACAAGGTATCGACCCCCTATTTTGGCAAAGTTCCATGAAGTCTGAAATGGATTCCATGTATACCAACCAAGTTTGGACACTGGTTGTTGTACCAGAAGGCATTGTGTCTATTGGTACTATATGTGTCTTCAAGGAAGACATACATGGATGGCAACATACAAACGTTCAAAGCTAGGCTTGTAGCGAAAAGGTATCGTTATCAACATTGTGTCGATTATGAAGAAACCTTTTACTCGTTGGCATGGTTAAATCCATTTGGATAATGCTTGCTAATGCTGCATGTTTCATTTATGAAATATGGCAGTTGAACGTCAAAACCGCTTTCCTTAAACGGAAACCTTTTGGAGGATGTTTACAACATCCTGACGGTTTTGTCGTACCTAAACATGTAAACAAGGTTTACAAGTTAATTCGATCCATTTATGGATTGAAGCAAGCATTGCGTTCTTGGAATTATCGTTTTGATATAATCATAATGGTATATGATTTAATTCAAAACGAAAATGATTCTTGTGTATATAAGGAGGTTAGTGGGAGAACACTGAGAGTGACTGTCCTAAATAATGATGACATATCATTTCTTGGAAATGACATTCCCGTAATACAATCGGTGAAAGCTTGGCTTTCATGAAAATTCTCCGTAGAATTCTTGAGAGAAACAACATTTATTATACGAATAAGGATCTAATGGGATAGATCTAAAAGTTGTTGGCACTCTCCGAGAACTCGTACATTGAAATAAATGTACGCGACCTGGTGTCTCATATGCTTTGAGCATATGGAGTCACAATAAGACCAATCCAAGTGATAGTCACTGGATTGATGTTAAGAACATCCTTAAGTATCTTAGATGAACTAAGGATGCCTTCTTGAGCTATGGAGAAGGATAACTTGAAGTGACTGGATTCACTGCTGCAAGTTTCCTAACCAACAAAAACGACTATAAGTCGTAATAAGGTACTATATAGTTTGAACAACGAAACAGTGAGCTAGAAATCTTCCAAGCAAGATACGGTTACCGAATAAACAACAAAAGTGGAATATTGCTACAGCTGAGGTAGCAATAGAAGCACTTTCGATCTAAATAATCCTAATAAAATTAGGTGTAGTTCTGTTAGCGGCTGAGCTAGGCTACAGCACAGGCTAAAGAATTAATGGTCTCATCAATGATCCAAGTATATACTTCAACTATTCATCTGATTCGTTCGGATCATACATCGTGGCGATGTGATGATCGAATAAATCGCATCAGATGATAACCTTGTAAATCCGCTGACGAAAGTAGTTTCTCAGCAGAAGTTTGAGCGAACCGTACATAGTTCAAGTGTAGGACACTTGAGTGATTGGCTATGGGCCAAGTGGGAGATTGTTGGACAATTATGACCTATAGCATCACTATTTGTACAGAACATTGTGTTGTTGTACAAATTAACTATGTGACAAAGGAAATTGCTCTTTTATCATTTGTAATTAGATTACCGGGATATATAAATGATAAAAGTCCATACGATTAGTTCTGTATTGATAAAATATGAGACAATATCAATCCATGAAGGTTTAATCATTAAAACATCCCTAGTCGCAGTATTATCGAGATTGGACATCGATAATGCGGAATAGACTAGTATTTCACTTGTGCGCGTTGTGGGAGCATAACGACATAGTTCTCATATATTTGGGCATTGGATACTAATGCAAGTGTAATAGGAGGTTGTGTTTACCGATGGTACGGAAAAAGCTTCGCTCTGGATAGACCCCTCGGAATTCCATTGGTAGTATGACTATGTGTCTATGGAAGTCCGAATCAGGGTAGGTGTATTTGGTCTTAACCTGAGTCTTGCACCGCTAATACTTGCGACAATCAATATACTTTAGTTTTGGTCATCCAGGGCTTTAATAGGTTCTCTGTACGCCTCTTCTGGGTATATTGAGAATCGTAGTGTATTAGGTGTGATGTCAAGATGGAAGTATCACTCCAGTCATATGGAGATGATGATCACGCAGGATACGGAACTAGTACTCTTTAGTACTGCAGTAATCGGGATAATATGACTAGGTAATGATTATCTGATTATAGAGACTAGTTACCAGAGATCCGATATGTGCTTCGTACGGGGCAGACACAATTCCAGCCCTAGGCCTTGCACGTGACATCAGATACTGGATCGCAATACGCAATACTACGTATACTACGCCTGATATAAATAACATATTCCTTTAATAATATTTCTGGAGAATTGGGTAGGCACGGTGCTTTGCTAGAAGTCAACCATGTCTTGTAAATTGGTAAAAATGTAGTACTAGGTACGTACGTGTTCGGATAGTCCGACGACCGGATTTACTGCCAACATATCCAGGGATCTCATGGGTCGCTTCCCGAAGATTCACCGATGACGTATGACTAGCACATAATTAATCTGGGATTAATTATTAAAGAAAGAAAATTAATCTAGGATTAATTATAGAGATATTTTATATGTGATAAAATATTATTTAAAGAGAGAGAACGATTAATTTGGAATTAATCGATAAAATAATGTATTCAATATATTATACGAAATTAGATTTCGACGTGGAATTAAAATTAGATTTTAATTCGGGCGAACGAGTTAATTTAGAATTAATTCGCTAGTAACGTGAATAGTAATTTTGCTAGGCATAATTATTTAATTAAATTTGATTTAATTACATCGCAACGGAAAATTCGTTAATTCAGAATTAGCAAACCCGAGCCCGGGATGTGTTGCGGGCCCACTCGCATTTTGAATCAAGTGGGACCCACTTGTCACATCAAGTCACATCACTTGTCTTTCACCTTACTTTTGGTTGATGGGATTTGATGGTTGCTTGTGCAACACATTTGTGTGATGGATTGATTGACCTTTACCATTTATTTTATTTTTGGTATATGATTTTCTTTTGCATCAACACACACACAACACACTTCTCTTCTCCTCTCCCTCTTCACGGCATTGGAACTATTTTCTCTCAAATGTTCTTGGCTTGGCCGAGAACAACAATAAGGCAAAGGGAAATTTATGGCAAAATTTCCAAGATGCTAGCACATCCAATGGATCAAATAAAGGTGATAGGGAAACCCATTCATGAGCATGGAATCCATTCACAGAGCTCAGAGCTTGGAGCACACATGGAGGGCTTGACCGAAACAAGGAGCACAAAAGGGGCATGGCCGATAGCTTCATCCATGGAGCAAAAATTTTGTGTTCTTCACATCGCAAAGCCTATCAAAGTAAGTATTTTTGCAACTTTACTTTGTTGTATTCGCACTTTTCACTGCTTAATTGATCTTGGGATGACCTAAAAAACCCAACAACGACCGCTAACGTGCGTCAGAGTCCGCTAAAATGCGTCTTTATGGTCGGTTGGACTTAATTGGTGATTTTTAAAATACGCCGGACACATGTCACAATCAGAGAAGTTTGCTATCATTAGCATTTGCTAACATGTGCCTGCCACGTGTCAACATCCCAGTAAAATCTGGTAACGTGTGTCGGACACGTGTCATCATCACATGTTGCCGACAATCATCATCGTCACATCAGCACCACGTCAGCACATACGTCACAATGATGTCATCATAATAATCCAGTGGTCGCCACGTCAGCACTTAAGTCAGCCAATAATTCAGCTACCAACAGCCGCCGGACACGTGTCACCATCTCCGCAGAAGTAGCGCCACAAGTCGAAGATCAACGCGCGTCGCTACACGTAATGTTACGCGCATCGCGACGCGATAGGCCAAGTTTTCCCTATAAATAGAGGCCGAATTTCAGATTTCATTTCATACTTTCTTCTAAAGAATTCCTTAAGAATACTAAGAGAATTATATCTTGTTTGTTTATTTACAGCTTTCAGTATTTTATTTTCGCATTAGCACTTTCTTTTATTTACTTTCAGTCTTTACTTTCAGCATTTAATTTAATTTACTTTTACGCAATAGTACTTTATTTTCTTTACTTTTCAGTATTTACTTTTCAGCAATGAGGAGGTAACTTCCCCTTGCTGGGGTGATAGATAAAGCTTTTATTACTAATATTTAGATTAATCCCCCTTAATTATAATATATAATCTATTTAAAGCCTGACTTAATGAGGATACCACTTTTATGGTCGGTTGGACTTAATTATAAAATTGGTTTAAACATGACTAAACTGAATACCGCTTGTATGGTCGGTTGGAATTACTTATAAATTTGACTTAATCAGGATACCGCCTATATGGTCGGTTTGTAATATCATGCAAAGTTAATATATTATAATAAGGGAGATATCTAAAACAAAAGTAATAAAAGTGGATCCTCTAACCCCTGCATTTTCTTTTATTGTACTTTTCCCTTTTATTTTCCAATATTTACTTTCCAGCATTTACTTTATTTAATTTTCAGCATTTACTTTCAAGCATTTACTTTATGTCATTTCCTTTATTTAAGCTTTTATTAGCATTAATTATGTGTCATAACTAAACTCGTTATTTGGGGTTGTGATGAATTCCAATATCACAGGTTCATTAGGGGTTATTTTATAGTTTGGGTAATGTAAATAGGTTTATTTATTAAGTCTTAAGCTTAATACTCTTGTTAACTCGCCATTAATAATATTGATGTGGTAAACTTAAAATAAACTTGACAAATGAATTTTAGGTTTCAGCCTTAGACTTAATAACCCACGATTCATTGAGGATAGATAACCCTTTAATAGATTTTCTTACAGGATAGACATATACATGTCGGGCGGGTTAGCCATAATTGGAACTTAATGTTAATGAATTCAGGTAACTTGGTTGACCTAGACATATGATTAATTGGGTTACATTGGGTATTTACAGCTGACCATCGACAGAGGCTTGCATTCATAAATTAATAGCTTAGGTATTAAGTCCTCGTGGGATCGATACATTTATACTACTTGAACGATACGTGCGCTTGCATTATACGTGTGTGATTACGCACCGATCACTTGCTCTACATGCTGTCAAGAATATCATTTTCTGATTACTTCATTTTTTTCACCGCCATTCAAAAAGGTGCTCCTATGATTCTGAAACGTCCCTAGGAGTTTTCAGTGATCTTCCTTAAATGTACATCAAAACCACTTTCATTTCGTTTCTTTGATGTGCCAGGTGTCACCCATCCGTAACTTGACCATCAAAACTTGAATGGCTTAGATCAACCAACCATATGGCTTTTATCCGAGCCCTTCAATCTAAATTCAACGGCAGCAATTGACCTGACACGTGTCACTAATCCATCATTCCCATTCCAATCCAGCGATCAAGACCAGCCCGATCAGCCTATTTAAGGGTCAATTATGTTTATTTTATAACTTTACAACTCTGTCTTATCCAAACATTTCTTTGAAATTCAGGCATTCTCTACCACTTCGAGCTCCTTTAATCAACCTTCTTTGATCATCATCTCCAAATTCAACCTTCAATACAAGTAAGTACTCCTCGACTCTCCTCTTTATTTCCTTATATTGAACATGCTCTATATTTTTCAACTAATGTGTGATGAGCATGATGAATATGTAACACGTTCATGGGTTTTCTGTAGGTTTATGGGGCTAATATTTGTATTTCTAGGTTCTGCCTGTTTGTGCTTGTATTCTGGTTTAATGTATGAACTTCTAGATTTGCATTGTATACAAATGTTTCTAGGATTTGTTGTTGGTCTTGTTTCGCATGAGTCGGGCCGAGTTGGTTTTCTGTGTTTGGTTATATTTTTACTTGCAAACTTACTATTTCGCCATTGCTAGGCCATTTAGTGCTATCTAGGGTTAACGACTTAGAAGGGATGATATAGTAAACCCTAAGTAGACAACATGCCCATCTAACAATAAAAATAGGCCCACAACTTGTAGAAAATGGTTTTGTAACTTTACTATCCTCACTCATCGGGTAATCCATTTTTAGGAATGTCAGAATCTGAGTCTTCTTTCGCAATTCCCCTCATTATTCTGCCTCTCGATGCACCTGTTTCGCATCCAACCGAGTTAACTGATGTGGGAAGCTCGGGATTAATAGCCCCAATGACTTTGTTGTTGGGGCGGTTGTGGGACCCTATGGCCTGATCGGTTCCCCACGAAATAAAAATGGGTCTAACCCATGGATATCAAGTATATGTGTATTTTTAAATTATTGTATGGAATACTATATTCTGTTACGAGTTATTAGGATAAAACAGGGTCCAAATCGGAGTTCGGAAACTCTGAAACGGAGATAATGAAGTTTCAACAGTCATGGGCAGCAGCTCTTATGGAATCCCAGAATAAAATGACTCATGAACAATTCTAGTTAACTTACAGGTGGTCAAGTGATTCTATAATGGTAGCTATAACTCCAAGCTATCATCAAGAGTTCAAAATTCTAATTTTATGTTCATATCCAACATGAACATTTTGACCTAATTACAAGCATATTGTTTTATATTTTCAAGTATCCATACACAATTCATTAGCCTAATTTAAACATCAAGCTATGTTATTATCTATCCAATACATAATACATCATTATATACTTCATTAATGAAAACAACCAACTAATGAAAACATAGCTTTAGAGAAGATGAAACTTACCTAGTAAGTTTGATTCCAATATCCAATCTTATTCTCCTTGTTTAAATATTGTACAGAACTTCAAAAGCTAGCAAGCTTAATTCCAAGATCCAATCTCAACTTCCAAAACTAGCATGTTTGATTCTAAAATGCAATCTTTTTCTCCTTGTTGAAATGTTGTAGAGAAATTCCAAAGCTTCTCTAAACACCTCATTTACTTAGGCTAATATCTCTAATTCTTGCTTGCTTTAGTTTCTCAAGCTTATAAAAACTTGCTCAAGCTTATCTGTTATAGTGAAGCATATGTAATTTTTAATTAATAAAAGTTCTACTAAACTTTTAGGTGAGCTTAATCCAATTTGTCTACCACTTTGATTTAATCCAATTAAATCTAGGGAAAGTTTAACCAATTGACTAGTTCATTGTCTACAACTTTTATTTAATCCAATTAAATTAAGCTAAATACGTCTATTTGTTGGACAATTATGACCCAAAGCGTCACTATTTGTACATATCATGGTATTGTTGTACAAATTAACTATGTGATAAAGGAGATTGCACTCTTATCATTTGTGATTATTTCACCTAGATGTATAAATGATAGGAGGTCCCTATGATTTGTTCCTGGATGGAGAATGATATGAGACAGTATCAGTCCACGAATGATAAATCATTAAATATCCCTAGTCAGAGTATTATCGAGATTGGACATCGATAAATAAGAAAAAGACTAGTATTACACTTGTGCGCGTTGTGAGGGCACAACGACATAGTTCTCATATATTTGGGTATAGGATACTCATTCAATTGTAATAGGAGGTTGTGTTTTACCGATGGTACGGGAAACAGCTTCGCTCTGGATAGACCCCCTCAGAATTCCATTGGTAGTATGAATATGTGTCTATGGAAGTCCGAAATCAGGGTAGGTGTATTTGGTCTTAACCTGAGATTTGCACCACTAATACTTGCGACAATCAATATACTTTGGTTGCGGTCATCCATGGCTTTAACTGGTTCTGTTTACGCCAATGCTGGGTATATTGAGAATCGTAGTGTGTTGGGTGTGATGTCAAGACGGAAGTGTCACTCCAGTCATATGGAGATGATGGTCACGTAGGATATGGTACTGCTTCTCTTAAGTACTGCAGTCATCGGGATAATATGACTAGGTCATAGTTATCCGATATAGAGACTAGTTGCCAGACATCTGACATGTGCTTCGTACGGGGCAGACACAATTCCAGCCCCACGCCTAGCACGTGATCATCTGATACTGGACAGAAATACTCAATACCACGTATACTACGCCTGATATAGATCGCTTATTCCTGTAAGCATGTTTCTGGAGAATTGGGTAGGCATGGCGCTTTGCTAGAAGCCAACCTTGTCTTGTGAATCAGTGTAAACGTAGTACTAGGTACTTACATGTTCGGATAGTCCGACGACCCGATTTACTGCCAAAATATCTGGGGATCTCATGGGTCGCTTCCCGAAGATTCACCGATGACGTATGACTCGCACTCTAATTAATCTAGGATTAATTTAATGAGAGAGAAAATTAATCTGGGATTAGTTGCGGAGATATTTTATCTGGGATAAAATATCAATTAAGAGAGAGAACGATTAATTTGGAATTAATCGATAAAATAATATATTTGATATATTATACAAAATTGGATTTCGACGCGGAATTAAAATTAGATTTTAAGTCGGGCGAATGAGTTAATTTAGAATTAATTCGTTAGGGACGTGAATAGTGATTTCGCTAGGCGTAATCGTTTAATTGCGTCGCAACGGAAAATTTGTTAATTTGGAATTAGCGAACCCAAGCCCTAGATTGTTTGCGAGTGCATTTGCATTTCGAATTCGAGTGCGGCACGTAATTCAAATCAAGCGTCAAATCATTAGTGACATCAAGGGTCAAATCACATGTCATTTTGAGTGATGTGACAAGTTGACCATTTATTTATGTGAGTTGATGTGTATTGATTGACAAGCATTTAATGCTTGACTTTTTGGAATTAAAAATGGTAAATGGTTTATTAATTTTGGAAATTATAAAAACCTTTTTACACTTTTTATTTCCTTCTCTCTCTCTCGGTTTTCACTCTTTTTGGAGCCAAAAACCTTCTTCTCTCTCACGCCTCTTCTCCTCTCTGTTTTCTGGTTTGACCAAGTGATGAAGGAGAAGCTAAAGAAATTTGTGGCAAGTTTCTTGGGTGCTAGCACACATAGGAGGCATACCAAGGTGATAGGGCAGTGAGTTCGTGAGGATGGAAGTTTATAACAAAGCTTGGAGCTTCAAAAGACATCCATGGCCGATTCTTGGAGGAGGAAGACCACCCAACCGCCGAGCAGTCCCCACACCGAGCAGCCCACTGCTGAGCTTCATGGAGGAGGGCAGTTCATTTTGTTCAACACCGCATCTCAACCGATCCTTGTGAGTTTTTCTGCACCTCCTTTGATGTTGTATTATACTTGTTTTATGCTTGATTAATGATCTTGGGAAGCTTAGAGTAGACCAATAATGGTATCTTGAGCCTTTGAAAGCATGAAATTGATTTTAGGGTTAAAATTGGGCAAAACGAATTTGGGAATGATTTAATGAAATGGATGAATTATTATGCTGTAAAGTTGTTGAATTGATGATTGATTGGATCAATTTGATGAAAAAGTGTATGGAACAATTTTCCCCAATTTTGGTGTGTCGGCCGAAAATAGAGAACCCTAAATTGTCTTGGATTTTTTGTTTATTGATTCATTGGATGACTTGAAAATAATTTGGGATGTTGATTTAATGTTAATTTGGATTCAATTGGATTGGGTATAAAATTGGACATGGAAATCCTCCTTGGTCGAGACTTTGAGCATGAATAATTGGGTTTGATTTTGATCAAAATGTGTTGGACACTATTTGATGTAAATGAGCATAATAATTAGGTTAATTGATGTTTTGGAAATATTGATTTGGATGATTAATTGTGTTAATGCACTTTGGTAATTAAATTATGAAATTGGGTTTTTGTGATTTAATTATTTGGGCCTTAAAATTGGATTTGGGCTTGTTGTGTTGTAATTGGGCTTATTGGGCTTGATTGTATCAAGTTAGGTTTAGGCCAAATGGATTGGATCCAATTGGGCCCAAAACCACTTCCATAAAGCCCAAATGCGACTTAGTGAACCTTAAAGTTTAATTGGGCCTAATGGGCCAAGATTGATTTTTGGGCTAATGGGGTAACTCCCGGATTGGATTTTGGTTATCCGTTTGACCCGAGTTGACCAAAAGTCCACGCCTCAAGAAATTAATTAAAAGCTCATTGGACTTTAATTAAATTAATATTGGATATTAATCGGGCTTTGAGACCCGTAACGATTAAATTTGGAATTTAAGTCGTAAAAGTTTATTAATAAAGTGTAATATTTAATTTGGAATTAAATAATGAATTAGGATTAAATACATATTAAATTGGATTTAATTATGTAGTTTAATTTAATTCGAGAATTCGTACTTTATGTACTTATTCGCAAAACGAGTTTGACTCGAGCAAAATCAAATCGTTGTTTGAACATTGGATGGTCACTAATTATCATATTAATTAATTTGATTAGATTGAGTGATAACATGCTTGTGTGAATACATGGTTGCGATGCATGAATAATGTATATCAGATGGATATTAGATGTGTGGGGCAATTTTGGAAATTGTAATAAATTTGATTTATTAATTGGACCTGCGTGTCCAGCCTTATCACCTCTATATTCTTTGTAATCTCTTCTCACCTATTCCCCTCAATGTAAATGAGGTTTCTTTAGAAGTGTAGTGTAACGGGTAGAAGTAATACATGTGCTAGTTGGAGAGAGAAAGTGAGAGATTTGATCTAGGATCAATGTGTAAAGTATCCATCCGCATATCATTATTATTTTATTATACGCGCTTTATTATTTGTTTAGAATGCATGTTTAAGGGTGTATGATGATGAGACCTTAACAAAGTTAATAAATTGGTTGCCAATTTGCACGCGAAAAACCCTCAAACAATATTAAGCGTTTTTCCTTCCATTGAGTGATTCTCACTCAAGATCCGAGACTGGGATTGGCTTGTTGGCCAAAGTCAAGGCCTTTGTCCGTCGAGGATGTGTTTAAATCATGATGGCTTTGTTCCATATCAGTGTCTTGTCCAAGTTGTGGTTTGTTGGCCAAAGTCAAGACCACTTTTTGTCCATCGACATTGATTACGAAGCTTTCCATGATCAATGGGTCGCGCTTGAGTGGGATCACTTAGTTTGTTGTGCCAAAGCCAAGGCTTAGTTGATTCAGAGGAAAAAGGTTAGGCAATATATTGGATATATTGGCATATATGAGATATATGTTTCAGACTTGGATGTCCCCCTACCGGATCTAGGAATTGGATGGATCCAATCGATCTAGAGATCTACCTAGTAAATTATCATACAATTTGTTGGCCAAAGTCAAGATTGTGGATATTTAACGGGATCCTAGCCCACTAGGAAATGCGGTTTCCCGAGTACTCGACAGAGGGTTAGAGGCTCGCCGAAAAATAGTGGGTGGCAAGAATTGAATTTGCAATACTCATTTAATTACTTGCCATACGCGCTCATTCAAATATCATTCGTCATATAAATTAATATATTAGTTGGACTAATATTTAATTGTTGTTTTAAAAAGCAGTTGGACTGTATTTATGTTGATTATATAATTGGATTTTAGTAATCAATATATTTGAATTAATTAATTTCAATTTACAGTTGATTTTATAATTGGATTATAGTAATCAATGTAATTGAGGTTAATTAATTTAAATTATATTTGATTATATAGTTGGACTATAATAATCATTATAATAACATAGTACCACAAATCGTTGATTAAATAGTTGGACTATAGAATCAAGATAAATGAAAGATAGTGTTTAAAACATAATCCTTGGTGAAAATGTATTTAAACAACTATAATTTTTTCAAATTGGGAATTATTTCAAGATGGTCCTGGAAAAATAATAAGTTATTTTATTTGATAAAATAATATATTAAGCCTAAGCCCAGAGTTAAGCAAATAGTAGAGCATAATCTTTGGAAGATTTATGTAATGATAACTTAAGTGCTTAATCCATTAAGCTTGTCGCAGTAGACTCCTTAATTTCTGAATCAGAACTAAGGATTAGATCCTTAAAAGTATGATGATGAAATTGAAGGATATTCATAAATCTATGTTTAGATTTTAGAAGTACTAAAATTGCAATTGATAACTCTTGGAGAGTTAATGACTATTCTCAAGGAGATAAAAGTCAAACTTTGTAATTAGGCAAGTAGCGCTAGTCGCACCTTACTTCGATATTCTAGAAACCCGAGGCTTGGCCAAAGGCTACTGGAATGTTGAAAAGGGCAAAGGCAAAATCATTATGATCTTCTAGGAAGATAAAGGACATATCCCAAAATGTCTGCCTTAAATGTGGCAAACGGGATCACGGAAGCATGACTGCCGTTTGAACAATGCAGACATGAAGGAATTGAAGACAAGCAAGGCTCTGACTTCAAATATGTTTGTCAACATTATGTTCACTACTAGTATTAAAATTAGATTTTAAATACTTACTGTGATACATAAATATATGTATTGATGTTTAGAATCTGTTTTGAACAGGACACTGACTTCAATAGAGATTTATCTGTGAATTGGAAACGGGACGATTGTCGCTGTTTTAACCGTAGAAACCTAATTTTAGGAACTACCCTCGGGTGTGTATCTAAATTAGGAAACTGTTATAATGTAACTAGTTTGACTAGAAACATTATCTTTATATCAGTGTATAACCCGCTGCGGGTGAACCTTTATATTCTAGAACACTAAAGTGTTTTATTTTATAAAGATGATATTAAGATAAACACATTTGATGTGTATAACATAATTTATATTTTGAATATAAATAAATCTCAAAATATAACATGACAAACAAACAGCTCAAACTGATTTGATTAGATGAAACTAATTGTGGCATTGATGTCGGGGACACAATTAAACAAGACTTGTATATCCGCACTTTTGAAGAGTGGGTACTAGGACTGTTTTGATTCCAATCAAATAAAGTCTACGAATCTAGTTTATTGGGCAATGTGCCTATAACACATTTACATGGTAAAAGTGTTAATGCCACCGTTCTGTTAGCCCTAGTTCATAATGAAGCAAGTGGGCCCATATCTAGCTAGGCTAGAGGTGGATATGAATATTACGTGACCTTCACGGATGTGGCATCGCGTTATGGTTATGTGTTTCTTTTGAAGAACACAAATCGAAAACTTTTACAGTTTCGACACGAAATAGACAAACAGATTGGCTAAAGTATTAAACCGTCACAGTTAGACCGTAATGGAAAATACTTAAGCAATAAGTTTCTAATATATTCGAAAGAGTAAAGTATTCTTTCAAATGAGAACTCATCCCGGAACACGTCAAAGTGACGATGTGTCCGAATTGAGTAACCGAATTTTGTTGGACATGATAAGGTTAATTATGAGTCGCTCTAAGCTACCATTTCCTTCAACAGATAAGCTATAAACAGTGCAAGAACTTATTTTGAATAAGGTTCCATAGAATCTATTTGACAGATTTCATATTAGATATGAACGGGAAGGAAACTGAGTTTCACATTCCTGATAATTTGGGAATGCTAGGCATATGTTTGGATGATACCAAACTAAAACCCAAATGGATAAGTGCCAAATGTAGGTAATCCTAGGGATACCAAAGTATTGTACTTATACAACTCACTTGAGAACAATGTAATTGTTGCTCACCATGCCGTTTTCCTAAGAGGAATACCTATTTGCAGTGGTAAGTGGGAGGATAGTAAAATTCGATGAAAATCGGAGTAATACTATTCATAGCACCTATTCCTTAATGGAACATAAATAGTTCGTCAAGGATGAAACTATTGCCAATAATCTTCGAATACACAAGAACCGCATATGTTGGAGAGATTTAGAAAATAACCTGGGGTATGGGTTTCTGATCTCACCTCATAAAGATGTCAATCTTATTGAGGTATACCAACTGACTACGTATGAGGAAGAGATACAAGGTATCGACTCCCTATTATGGCAAAGTGCCATGACATCCAAAATGGATTCCATGTATATCAACCAGTTTGGATACTAGTTGATGTACCGCAAGGCATTATGCCTATTGCTACTATAAGTCTTCAATGAAGACATACATGGATGGCAACATACCAACGTATAAAGTTAGGCTTTTAGCGGAAAGGTATCGTTATCAACATTGTGTTGATTGCGATTCAACCTTTTAACTGTTGCCATGGTAAATCCATTTGGATAATGCTTGCTTAAGCTGCATGTTTCATTTGTGAAATATGTCAGCATAATGGCAAAATCGCTTTCCTGAAAAGGAAACCATTTGGAGGATGTTTAAAACATCCTGTCGGTTTTGTCGTACCAAAACTAGCAAACAAGGTTTGCAGGTTATTCGATCCATGTTTGGATTGAAGCAAGCATTAGGTTCTTGAAATTATCGTTTTGATATAATCATAATAGTGTATGATTTGATTTAAAACGAAATCATTCTTGTGTATATAAGAGGGTTAGTGGGAGAGCACTGACAATAAATGTCCTATACAATAATGATAATATGTCATTTCTTGGAAATGAATTCCCCATAATAATAATCGGTGAAAGCTTGGCTTTCGATGAAACTCTCCGAGAAATTGTACATTGAAAAATGTACAAGACCTAGTGTCTCATATGCTTTGAGCATGTGGATTCACAAACAGGCCAATCATAGTGATAGTCACTGGATTGAAGTTAAGAACATACTTAGTATCTTAGAGATCTAAGGATGTTGTCTTAACTCTGGAGATGGAGAACTTGAAGTGAATGGGAACACTGTAGCAAGTTTCCTAACCAATAAAGACGACTAAAAGTCGCAAACGGTACTATACAGTTTGAATGACGGAATAGTGAGCTGGAAATCTTCCAAGCAAGATACTGTTACCGAATAAACAACAAATGTGGGTTATTGTTGCAGCTGAGGCGGCAATAGAAGCCTTATGGGTCGATAATAAATCTAATTAGATTAGATATAATTCTTTTAGCAGCTGAGCTAGGCGTCTGCACAGGCTAAAGAATTCATGGTCTCATCAACGATCCAGATACATACTTCGATAATCATCAGATTCGTTCGGATCATACATCGCGGCGATGTGATGATCGAATAAATCGCCTCAGACGATAATCATGCAAATCCGCTGAGGAAAACCGTTTTTCAGCAGTTTGAGCCAACCGTACATAGTTCGGGTGTAAGACACCCGAGTGACTGGCTATAGGCCAAGTGGGAGATTGTTGGACAATTATGACCCATAGCGTCACTATTTGTACAGATCATGGTGTTCTTGTACAAATTAACTATGTGACAAAGGAGATTGCACTCTTATCATTTGTGATTAGATCACCTAGATGTATAAATGATAGGAAATCCCTATGATTTGTTCCTGGATGGAGAATGATATGAGACAATATCAGTCCACGAAGGATAAATCATTAAATATCCCTAGTCAGAGTATTATCGAGATTGGACATCGATAAATACGTAAAAGACTAGTATTACACTTGTGCGCATTGTGAGGGCACAACGGCATAGTTCTCATATATTTGGGTATAGGATACTCATGCAAGTGTAATAGGAGGTTGTGTTTTACCGATGGTACGGGAAACAGCTTTGCTCTGGATAGACCCCCTCGGAATTCCATTGATAGTATAACTATGTGTCTATGGAAGTCCGAAATCAAGGTAGGTGTATTTGGTCTTAACCTGAGACTTGCACCGCTAATACTTGCGACAATCAATATACTTTGGTTGCAGTCGTCCAGGGTTTTAACAGGTTCTGTGTACGCCAATGCTAGGTATATTGAGAATCGTAGTGGTGTTGGGTGTGATGTCAAGACGAAAGTGTCACTCCAGTCATATGGAGATGATGGTCACGTAGGATACGGTACTGGTTCTCTTAAGTACTGCAGTCATCGGGATAATATGACTAGGTCATAGTTATCCGATATAGAGACTAGTTTCCAGACATCTGATATGTGTTTCGTACGGGGCAGACACAATTCCAGCCCCAGGCCTAGCACGTGATCATTCGATACTGGAGAGAAATACGCAATACCACGTATACTACGCCTGATATAGATCACTTATTCCTGTAAGCATGTTTCTGGAGAATCGGGTAGGAATGGCGCTTTGCTAGAAGCCAACCTTGTCTTGTGAATTGGTGTAAACGTAGTACTAGGTACTTACGTGTTCGGATAGTCCGACGACCCGATTTACTGCCAAAATATCCAGGGATCTCATGGGTCGCTTCCCAAAGATTCACCGATGACGTATGACTCGCACTCTAATTAATCTGGGATTAATTTAATGAGAGAGAAAATTAATATGTGATTAATTGCGGAGATATTTTATCTGGGATAAAATATTAATTAAGAGAGAGAACGATTAATTTGGAATTAATCGATAAAATACTATATTTGATATATTATACGAAATTGGATTTCGACGCGGATTTAAAATTAGATTTTAATTCGGGCGAACGAGTTAATTTAGAATTAATTCGTTAGCGACGTGAATAGTGATTTCGCTAGGCGTAATCGTTTAATTGCGTCACAACTGAAAATTCATTAATTTGGAATTAGCGAACCCGAGCCCGTGATTTTTTGTGAGCACATTCGCATTTCGAATTCGAGTGCGGCACGCAAGTCAAATCAAGCGTCAAATCATGAGTCACATCAAGCGTCAAATCACATGTCACTTTGAGTGATGTGACAAGTTGACAATTGATTGATGTGAGTTGATGTGTATTGATTGACAAGCATTTAATGCTTGACTTTTTGGAATTAAAAATGGTAAATGGTTTATTAATTTTGGAAATTATAAAAACCCTTTTACACTTTTTATTTCCTTTTCTCTCTCTCGGTTTTCACTCTTTTTGGAGCCAAAAACCTTCTCCTCTCTCACTCCTCTTCTCCTCTCTGTTTTTTGTTTGACCGAGTGATGAAGGAGAAACTAAAGAAATTTTATGGCAAGTTTCTTGGGTGCTAGCACACATTGGAGGCATAACAAGGTGATAGGGCAGTGAGTTCATGAGCATGGAAGTTTATCACAAAGCTTGGAGCTTCAAAGGACATCCATGGCCGATTCTTGGAGGAGGAAGACCACCCACTGCCGAGCAGTCCCCACACCGAGCAGCCCACTGCCGAACTTTATGGAGGAGGGCAGTTCGTTTTGTTCAACAACGCATCTCAACCGATCCTTGTGAGTTTTTCCGCACCTCATTTGATGTGTATTCATACTTGTTTCATGCTTGATTAATGATCTTAGGAAGCTTAGAGTACACCAACACTATTATTATATATTTTGTAATTACCAAAATATACTCCAATGGTAGAGATATTTAGAAATTACAATAAATCTCTTTTGTGATTTTACATTAATCTAATTAATCCAATTGGGTCAAAGTAAATAATTAATGTTATCCAATAACACTTAATTATTTTAATTAATAATTATAATATCAAATATTATTTATTATCAAACATTATCGGCTATTCAAGTGCTCAACAAGTACACTTCATATTGTGTGACTCTCTAAGTCCAATCACGTTCATCATATAAGCCTAGCTTATATGTATACATTTCAGCCACCTCCGAATTAGCGAAGAACATGAACGAACATTCTGAACTATACAAGTCGAGGTCATCACATATATTTAACAATCCCTTCGTCGTAGGCTATCCGAGTTGTGCTTAGGAAACATAGATTACACCGTCAAGTTTCTAAGATGCACATCTCACATTGTTGACATGTCCACGATTCTTTACAACTATTTAGAATATTATTTTTGATATATACAATCCACCCTAGGTGATCAGCTTTGGCCAAAGTCTTAAGAATCGTGACTTGCTCACATAGATACCTAAACCCCTTATGATACATAGATCGGGTCGATAGATCATATCTTGCTACACACTTGATTAACGAGTGCATCGGTCCATACCCAACGAACATCTAGCGGTCAGACCATGAAAGGTCACTGGCATATATGACATGAAAGTTTGGAGGATCACACAAAAAATCAATGTTATCCTATAGTCAAAGTATTACATATACTACTAGACTCGAGGAGATTCTATTGACGGTGTTGTGTACTTACAACTATTAGGAATCACCTATGAGTCATTCAGTATTCGCTCCAATGAATACCCATATATCTATACGAGCTTCCATGAGGATAGATAACCCTTTAATAGATTTCCTTACAGGTTAGGAATATACCTGTTGAGCAGGGGTAGCCAAATTGGAACTTAATCTTAATGAATCTAGGTAATTTGGTTGACATAGACATATGGTTCAATTGGATTATACTAGGTATTTGTAATTGACCATCGGAAGAGGCTTTTACATAATTTTGTGTTCCAGGTTAATAAATCAATATATTACCCAGCTATAGGATAACCACTTCATCTTTAAATAATATTGGAATAAATCACAACCCTAGATAGTTTTTAATATTGAATTTTCTTAAAACCTACTTTCGAACAGTTTTATTTACTTGCTTTTAAATTTAGAATCGTCACCATTTCAAATCAATAAATCAACCTGTTAGATACTAGTAATCATTTGACCTCATAAAATTAATAGCTTAGGTATTAAGTCCTCGTGGGATCGATACTTTTTATACTACTTGAACCATATGTACGCCTGCGTTATACGTGTGTGTTTACGCCGGTCAGATGCTATGGGCCATAATTGTCCAACAGTTCATTGGGTATGGACCGATGCACTCAGTAATCACGTACGAAGCAAGATAGGATCTATCGGCCCGTATGTGTACCATAAGGGGTTTAGGTATCCATGTGAGTAAAGTCATGATTCTAAAAGCTTTGGCCAAAGTCGATCATCTAGGGTGGATCGCATCAGTTATGAAGAATCATGGATATGTCGACATGAGATGTGTGCCTCGAAAACTTGACGGTGTATTCTATATTTCCTAAGTAAGACTCGGATTGCCTACGATGGAGGGATTGCAAAACATATGTGATGACCTCGACTTGTATAGTTCAGAAAGGTCATTCATGTTCTTCGCGAATTCGGAGCTGGCCAAATTGCGTACATATTAGCTAGGCTTATATGATAAACGTGTCTGAACTTAAAAAGTCCCAATATGAAGTATACTCGTTGAGCACTTGGGTAGACGATTAATTTGATAAAGATAATATTTGATATTATAATTATCAACTAAGATAATCATGTGTTATTGGATAATATTTATTATTTACTTTGACCTAATTGGATTAATTGAATTAATTCTATAATTACACAAGGGTTTAGTTGTAAAATCATAATTATATGACCATTTGAGGATATTATGGTAATTGTAAGTATGTAATAATAGGTTGTTTTGGCTTTATTTAATTGGATTAAATGAAAGTGGGAAATATTGAACTAATTCATTATCATTGTCTTAATTTAATTGGATTAAATCAAAGTGGTAGACAATGGAGATTAGTCAAACCTAATTAGACATATTTGGACAAATTAGATTAAGCCCACCTAAAAGTTGATTACAACTTTATTAATTAAAAATTGCCTAAGTTTTTCTATAAATAGCAAGCTTTAGGAAGGTTTTAATTAAGCAAAGTTAAAGCTTGAGAAAGCTATATACAAGTAAATTCTTGGAGAAATTAGCTTTAAGTTAGAGAATGTTTAGAAAAGCTTGTGTGGTCTCTGTAACATTTCATCTAGGAGAAATCAAGATTGCATCTTGGAGTGAAGCTTGCTAGCATCGGAATCAAGGTTGGATCTTGAAGTTAAGCTGGTAACACTTTGGAAGTTCTCCCACCATTTCAGTAAAGAGAAGGATATTAGATCTTTGCATCAAGCTTCCTAGGTGAGTTTGAACTTCTCTTAAGTTATGAATTATGTATTGGATGCATGATCATATAGCTTAATATCGAAATAAGGCTAATAAATTATGTTAGGATACTTTAAAAGTATAAACATAATATTCTTGTTAATTAGGTCAAAGATGTTCATGTTGGATATGGAACAATTAATAAGAGTTTGGAACTCAAAGTTAAAGCTTAGAGATATGACTATCATTCTAGAATCATTTGACTACCTTTAGGTGAACTAGAATTATTCATGAGACATTTCTTATTGGGATTCTAAAATTTATTTATGTTTAGATTCAAACAAATGCATATAAGTATTTAGAATCCATGTAAGTTAAATATATAACATGTGTTGTGGTTGGTTTTGATGTTAAAATTGGTTTTAAGGTATATTAAAACGATATGAGAAAATTGGAAGTGTTTAGGATTGATTTGAAGGTTGAAATTACTAACTGCACTGGTGAGCGTCTCGACTCTGACCCTCTAGCGTCACGACACTGAGTATCAGCCCTAGAAGCGTCGTGACTCCCATCCTTCCATATCACGATGCTGAAACGTTCAGTTCTCGGAGTTGTTCTCGCACTTTAGAGCGTCTCGACTCCCAATCTAGTGCGTCTCGACTCCTAGGGCTGACGAACACTAAAAATTCATTTTCTCTAGTTCCAGAGTTTCCAAACTCCGATTTGATCCCTGTTTTTTTCCTACGGACTTGTATCATAATGTAGTTTTCAATAAAATATTTTAAATATTTTAAAATACACCTATCTCTGATATCATTGGGTTAGACCCACTTTCGCTGCGAGGCGTACAGATTCGACCCTAGTGGTTCTACGTCCGCTCCAAAAAAATGGTATCAGAGCAAGGTTTAACCAAACAATACATGTTGCATGTTAGATATGTGTTTGAATCTATGTCTCTGTATTTTAGTTTAGTTATGTATAAGACATATTGGATTTGTAAAGCATTTTTTAAATTAAAATTTTGACCTAATTAATTTAGTGACTTGATTGTCATAAATCTCCCATGATTAGGTGATTACTTTATTTTAAGTAATAATTTTAGTAACGTTGGAGCCTTATTAGAAGGTCTGTCTTGTCAATACGGAGATGAATGAGTTCTTACTACTTATATCTAAGATCATCATTAGTGTGAGGGTATAAATGATCGGAACTTAGGTTGCTTCGGTAAAATATTAGATGTAGCGTGATGAGTTAACACAGTCAACCAATATCTTCAATAGTGTGAGGGTGTACATACGAAGCTCATTAGTGCACATTGACAAGTATACACCTAGAACACGTCTTAATCCAATATCGTCATTAGTGTGAGGATAAGAAACGGTTCAGGATCAAAGTAAGAGTCACATGAAGTGATTGACCTAGGAGGTCTACCTAATGAGTTTATAAAGGCCAATATCGTCATTAGTGTGAGGCTGGAGTAAATGTCATGGGATCCATTTCCTGTTATTAAATTTTGATAGTCAAATTTCTATTTTTCTGTTAAGGGAGATTATGGAATTACGTAAAGTAGTGGGATGGCACTAATAGATTTAAAATTCCATAATCAATTAGTGTTATTATTTTGAAATGAAAATTGTTCTGCTAATATTTAAAATGTTATCTTGTAGATGGCTGCCGCTAATCCATTAATGAGATTTTTGGATAGCAATAAACTAAAAGGAGCTGAGAACTATTTCGAATGGGAAATAAACATAGCCTTGTCTTGGAGTTTGAAAAGTTGACCTATGTCACTGTCAATCCACTGCCTGTTTAAATTGATCCTGACTCCACTCTAGAAAAGCGAGAAACTTTTAATAGATGGAAGGATGATAACCTTAAGGTGAAATCCTATATTTTGGGATCGATGGTTCCAGATTTGCTGAGATAGTACATTGAAGTACCAGATGCTTGGAGCATCATGCGAACACTAAAGGAGTTGTTCGAGGCAATTCAAGAGATTGAAATTTATCGAATGTCTAAGGAATCGTTCCATGTTGAACTCAAGGATGGAAGAGCTGTCAGCATTCATATTTTGAACATGATCGACCGTATTTGATACATGGAACAACAGGACATTTGATTGATGAACGGCTAGACAGTAATTTTATTTTGTCTTCTTTGTCTGGTTCTTATGCTGGCTTTGTATTAAATTTCCATATGAATTCGATGGAAGCTAGCTACGAAGAACTTCATAACATTACGCACGGCGGAGCATGATTTAAGAAACGGTAACCCTTCATTGTACCTCCATGGTGGAGCCGGCTTTTCAAATTTTTATGGGAAGTCAAAGAAAAAAAAGTGGGGAATAAGAAGATTGCAAAAAATAACTCTAAGAAGCGCAAACGCGTAAAATTACAAATAGCTCATGATCAATGTCTACATTATAAGAATTCTGGACACTGGAAGAAGGATTGTCCCGAGCTGATAGGAAAAGCAGGACCCTCAAGTACGCTTTGTATTTTTCCAATTATTGACATCTCATTAGCCTTAGATATAAATAGTGGATAGGTGTTAGACACTGGCAGTCCTTCTCATATTTACAACTCCCTACGGGTATTGACAGTCAAAAGAAAGCTGAATAAACGGGAGATCCAGCTTAGAGTTGGCAATGGTGAGACATTGGATGTTAAAGCCATATGAAATGTGGTTTTAGATCTCCATAATGGTTGTAAATTAAATTTACAATACTGGTATTATGTACCGTCACTTATCAGATAAATAATATCAATGTCAATATTAGATAAAGAGAGATAAAAATGAACATTAAAGATGAAACTTTATGTTTATATGATAAATATAATTGATTGAAATGTGAATGTTTTTTATCAAACGGTCACTATATTTTGGAAACATATAGAGATGTCTTTAATGTAGAGGAAACTACAAGTAGGAAATCTGAATTAAATAATATTGAATTATAACATATGAGATTGAGCCACATAGGTGTTAGATGTCTATCCAAATTAGTAAAGGATAGTTTGATTGAAAATCTTAGCTTAAATCCTTATCTGATTTGTGAGTCATCGATCCAAGGGAAGATGACAAAGGCTTCATTTCTTGGTGTTGGAAACCGTGCTGGAGTTCTATTGGAGCTAATACATAGAGATATGTGTGGTCCATTAAATCATGCCACTCATGATTGTTTAACAAACTTCGTGACTTTCATAGATGATAAAGTCTATATATGGATATGTCTATTTGATGAGACATAAGTCAGAAACATTTGAAAAGTTCAAAATATTTTAAAACGAAATAGAGAGATAAACCAGTAAAATCATCAAGTGCCTTCGATCAGATCGAGATGGTGAATACATGAGTGAAGAATTCAGAAATTATTTAAGGGAGAATAGTATTCTTGCCCAATACAGCCCACTAGGAACACCTCAACATAATGGTGTGTCTGAGTGTAGAAATCGTACTTTATTGGATATGGTGTGAACAATGACGAGCTATACATATCTTTCTTATTACCTTTGGGGTTACGCTTTACTTACTGATGCCCACATACTTAATAGAGTTCCATCGAAAGTTGTTTCTACGACCCCCTATCAGATATGGTTCGGAAGAAATCCAAGTCTTAGGCATTTAAAGATTTGGTGTTGTCCTGCATACATTAGAGTTGCGCAGCGGGATAAAGTGTAGGTCATTGGATATCCTGATAATTCCATGGGATATCAATTATATGATTCTGAGCAACGAAATGTATTTGTTGTTCGTTTTGGCACTTTTCTTGAAAAGCAATTTTTGAGAGAAAGTGGGAATTGTAGAAAGATTGAACTTGATGAGTTTTATCCCAATAGTAAGGAACCTGAGATGTAACCAGAGATCCAATTAGGTGAAGGATCAACAACAAATGTTCTACGTAAGTCGAATAGAATATCAAAGCCTCTTGAGAGATTTTTTTAACATCTGATGCAAGCCTTGATGTTTTGCTCTTGGAGGAAATAGATCCGACTACGTATAAGGAAGCGATATTGGATATCGATTCGGGAAAATGGTAGAAAGCCATTAAATATGAGATAGATTCTATTCATGACAATCAAGTCTGGACTTAGTTGAACTTTTTGAAGGAGTTAAACCTATCAGATGTAAATGGTTTACAAAAGGAAGCGTGGACCCGATGGAAAGGTGGAAACCTTTAAGGCTCGACCGGTAGCGAAAGGTTACACTCAACGTCCTGGGATTGACTATGAGGAAACTTTTTCACTAGTAGCCATGCTAAAATCTATTAGGATTCTTTTAGCCATCGTTGCAAATCACGGCTATGAGATATGGTAGATGGATGTGAAAACCGCTTTTCTAAATGGATTCCTTGAGGATGAGATCTATATGGAACAACCAGAGGGTTTCGTATCCAGTGAGACTTCAAACTTGGTTTGTAAGCTTCAAACGTCTATTTATGGACTTAAACAAGCATCCCGAAGCTGGAATCGTCATTTTGATGAGATAATTAGATTATCTGGATTCATCAAGAATGAGGAAGAACCATGTGTTTGTAAGAAAGTGAGTGGGAGCATGACAGTTTTCCTAGTCCTGTATGTCGATGAGATCCTTATCATAGGAAATGATATAGGATTGATGCAAATTGTGAAGCCTACCATTGCAAGAACTTCTTCATTAAAGATATGGGTGAAGTTTCCTATATACTAGGTATAAGGCTCTACCGGAATAGAGTTAGGAAGCTTATAGGGTTGTCGTAATCGACGTACATAGATAAAATGTTAGAAAGGTATGGTTTACTAACTGCAAGGCACAAATGTACCTTTCTGATATGACATACATCTTTCGAAGAAAATGGCACCTCAAACTGAGTAAGAAAGAGTTAGAATATCTAACTTATCATATGCTTCTTTTATTGGAAGTATTATGTATGTTATACTATGTACAAGACCTGACATCAGTTTTGGCGTTAGTGTGACTAGCCGATATCAATCTATATTCTTATTTATGAAGATACGATATTATTTGAGTAATTCTAGAGAGGTTCAGAAGGCTTAGGTTCATTCCGCAATGTTTTCAGAAACTTTTCGGAAGATTTTTAGGAAATGTGTAATTTGCATATTTGAGCTACTGAATTGACATCGAACAATGTTTTAATGGTGTAATATATGTATTGGATGTATTCTGAGTAATGAAACTGAAAACGAATTTATTTTGAATTTTTCTCGAAAATCTTGGGAGTTTATGCTATCAGTAAGTTTTCCATGATTAACAACCCTCACAGTCCGTATTTTGTGTTATAGGTGGGGAAAGAGAAATGATAGCATGGACCCCAGGTATGTGTCTCACTATGAAATCGTCGTAGTAGACAAGATACGATGATTGATTATGTGTTTAGATATGTGTATAGATTGAAGGCTCACAAAAAAAGTAATAGTAGGTATGTAGTTTTAGAAAGCATGAAATGAGATATTTGAGAGGTATAGACAGTGAGATCTGTAAAGAGTGTTGGACAATTATGACCCATAGCATCACTATTTGTACAGAACATGGTGTTGTTGTACAAATTAACTATGTGACAAAGGAAATTACTCTTTTATCATTTGTAATTAGATTACATGGATATATAAATGATAAAAGTCCATATGATTAGTTCCGGATTGATAAGATATGAGACAGAATCAATCCATGAAGGTTTAATCATTAAATATCCCTAGTCGTAGTATTATCGAGATTGGACATCGATAATGCGGAATAGACTTGTATTACACTTGTGCGCGTTGTGGGAGCATAACAACATAGTTCTCATATATTTGGGTATTTGATACTTATGCAATTGTAATATGAGGTTGTGTTTACCGATGGTACGGAAACAGCTTCGCTCTGGATAGACCCCTCAGAATTTCATTGGTAGTATGACTATGTGTCTATGGAAGTCCGAATCAGGGTAGGTGTATTTGGTCTTAACCTGAGACTTGCATCGCTAATACTTGCGACAATCAATATACTTTGGTTTTGGTCGTCCAAGGTTTTAACAGGTTCTGCGTACGCCTCTTCTGGGTATATTGAGAATCGTAGTGTATTGGGTGTGATGTCAAGATGGAAGTATCACTCCAGTCATATGGAGATGATTGTCACGTAGGATAAGGAACTGGTACTCTTATATGCTGCAGCTATTGGGATAATATTACTAGGTCATGTTTATCCGATTATAGAGACTAGTTACCAGAGATCCGATATGTGCTTCGTACGGGGCATACACAATTCCAGCCCCAGGCCTAGTATGTGACATCCGATATTGGATCGCAATACGCAATACTACATATACTATGCCTGATATAGATTACTTATTCCTTTAAGAATATTTCTGGAGAATTGGGTAGGCACGGTGCTTTACTACAAGCCAACCATGTCTTGTAAATCGGTAAAAACGTAGTACTAGGTATGTACGTGTTCGGATAGTCCGACGACCGGATTTACTGCCAACATATACAGGGATCTCATGGGTCGCTTCCCGAAGATTCATCGATGACGTATGACTCGATCATTATTAATCTGGGATTAATTAATACAGAGAGAAAATTAATCTAGGATTAAATACGGAGATATTTTATCTGAGATAAAATATTATTTAAATAGAGAGAATGATTAATTTGGAATTAATCGATAAAATAATTTATTCGATATATTATACGAAATTAGATTTTGACGCAGAATTAAAATTAGATTTTAATTCGGGCGAACGAGTTAATTTAGAATTAATTCGCTAGCGACGTGAAGAGTAATTTTGCTAGGCATAAGTATTTAATTAAATTTGATTTAATTACGTCACAACGGAAAGTTCGTTAATTCGAAATTAGCGAACCCGAGCCCGAGAGTGTTTGCGGGACCACTCACATTTTGAATCAAATAGGGCTCACAAGTCACATTACGCGTCACATCATTAGTCATTCAAGTGATGGAGGTCTTGTCACCTTTTTAGTGATTGACACCTTGTCATCTTTGATTGATGGAAGTGGTTGAAGACTTTAAAGTCTTGTCCCAAATTTTGAATTTGGTAATTGATATTAGATTTTTGAAATCTAAATATGCAATACACATCATCTAATCTATCTCTCTCTCACGTTTTTACAACCATTTATTTCTCTCCTCTCCCTCACGGATTTAAAGCCAATTTTTTCTCTTAATTTCTCTCATGGCCGAGAGATAGAAGAAGCAAAGGAATGAATTTGTGGCAAATTTATTCCAAGTGCTAGCACACTAAAGAGATCTTACAAAGGTGATAGGGAAACCCATTCATGAGCATAAAATCCACACACAAAGCTTGGAGCTTGGAGATAAAACATGGAGCACAAAAATGAGGCATGGCCGAGAGCTTCAAGGAGCATAAATTTTTTTTGTGTTCTTCGCATCGCAAAGCCGATCAAAGTGAGTATTTCCGCAACTTTACTTTGTTTTATTCGCACATTTCATTTGCTTAATTGATCTTGGTTTGACCTAGAAAACTCAACAATGGTATCAGAGCCTTGATTAAGCATGAAATTGAATTAGGGTAAAATTTGGGTAAAATTGATTTGAGCATGATTTGATAAAATTGATTGATTGAGTATGCTTGAATGATGATAACTTAGAGTTATGCATGATCAATTTGATGAAAATTGAATTGGATTAATTTTTCCCCAAATGTTTGGCTTGGCCGAAAGTTTGAGTATGCCCTAAAGTCATGGTAATTTTATTTTTTGATCATTGGATGAGTTGAAAGACATGGGATAAATTGATTTAGGATTTAATTGGATTAAAATCGAAATCGGATTTAAAATCCCCAAATTGATGTGACCTATATAGCATGGAACACTACAAGAAAATACAGAATTAGCGACGTAAATTAGCGACAGAATAATCGTTTCAACAATTAGAAACGTAATAGCGACGAAATTGAAATGGATTACAACATTAGCGACAGAATTTAACGACGGGATACAATTTCGTAGCTAATAGTGGCGGGAATGAAATCGCGGGGAAAAAAGCGACGGAATAACGACATATTTTTTAATCCGTCTCTATAATTAGCGACAGATTTTTTAATATGTCTCTATAAATAGCGACGGAATTAAAATTCTGTCTATAAAGAGCGACGGAATTAAAATTCCGTCTCTAAATAGCGACGGAATTTTAATTCCGTCTCTATTTAGAAACGGAATTAAAATTCCATCGCTGTCGTTTTGATCATTATTTAAAGCCTTCTATTTCATTTGTTCTAAATCAAACAACGACACAGCCGAACCCTAAACCAAAATCCAAAATCAAATCAAAGCCTAGCCGAACCATAGCCCCTTCTCGTCGATTCCAGCAAATCCTAACCAACCAACGGTGATAAGAAACCCTAGACCAAGATCTATTTGAAAGGAAACCCAAAATCCAAAATAAAAAATCTTCTAAGTTGCGTTCACTGTCCCTGCTCTTATCAAGAAGAAAGTACAGCCACCAGTTTAATGTTAGAGCTTCGGCAACTGGACCGGAAGTTCTGAACCTGTTGTCAATGATTCCGTGCCGACTTTTCCTCAGCCGGTGTTTGTCAAAATTCCTTTGGGTGACAGACAAGTGAGTTTTAAAAACTATTATTTCTGTTTTGATTAATTTAAATTTCGTGTTAGAATGTAGATATGTGCATGATTCGTGTTGAGGTTCGTGTTTACTAAATACTTGCAGTACTTTCAAATTTCATCAAAATCATAAAAAAAAATTAGATATTAAACTTAGTTTCATTGGCTTTAAATCCATTTCACAATTGGAATTTCATAATTAGTTCAGTTAATATTTGTATATGTTTCGATTTAGTTAGTTTCTGAGGACATTGAATATATTTTGCAATAAAATCTTGGAATATTTATCGACAAGCTTAAAGAAGAAAAGGCTATCTAAATTAGATTATGACATTAGAGTGAAGATTGAAAGAACATGTGAGCAAGATTGTTTATCTTCTGCATTTTGGTTACTGTAAGCCTAAGCATTTTATTGGTGCAGTAATATTTGACGTTTATTGTTTATGATGGATCTATATACTTTATTCCTTAGACCATTCTTGATAGAATCATTCTGTGGAAGTGGGAGGATGGTTATTTGTTAACACTATAAATATGCTTATTTATGCTTCTCATTTGATGTTTTTCTACCTGGGCACAGGATACGCACCTGCTACTCACTGGGGGAATGGAGAAAATTCTCAGTATCTTTGATCTGAATCGTCCTGATGCACCTCCAAGAGAAGTTGGTAGGTCTCCAGGTTCAGTCAGAACCGTTGCATGGCTTCAATAATTCATAGTGATCAGACAATCTTAAGCACTTGCACTGATATGGGAGGTGTCAGGTATGCATGTTTGTTCTGCATCCTGCTTAAAGCTACTGTTAGGTGGTAATTAAGTCGCTTTTTATTTGAAAAGAGAAATTATTTTTTACCTTTGTTTCTTTTACTTTTGTTCCTTTTGACAACTCATTGTGATAGTTTTTATTCTCTTAAACAACTCTATGCAATATGGTGTAAATTGCTGGAGGCTTTTCTCGTTATATACAAATGCAATTTGTCCTTTGAGTGAAATACTGTCAATAATAGATAGAATAAACTTAGACAGGGTTTTGTTGAGCTATCTGCATTGGACTTGCAGGAGGCTTGGGAATAATCACATGATACAAATTTAGTAAGATGAGTGTTTATTTAATAAGATGAGTGTTTCCTATAAGATGAAGGGATTCTAAAGAGGAACACACATACACACACACACACAGAGAGTATAAATGCTTGAATGCTTGTTGGTGACTTTGTGTCAGATAGAAATTTCCAGTATTAAATAATGAATCTTTAACACATTTATACTCCTACTATTTACTTTTGATGTAGTTGTAGCCTGTAGTGCTGCATGTGATTTACAGCTCGTCTTAATACTTGCTAAATTTTTAGGTTATGGGATGTTCGAAGTGGTATGATAGCCCAGACACTTGAGACAAAGTCACCTGTGACCAGTGCTGAAGTGAGTAAAGATGTTCGTTATATCACAACTGCTGACGGATCTACAGTTAAATTATGGGATGCAAATCAGTAAGTTTTAGACCAGATCACCATTTTTCCTTCTGTTTTATGCATGTTTACTTGGATGCTTTCATTGCAGAAGCTACATTGTGGCTTTTAACCATAGCCTTTTCTCATCCATTTATGTTTCCTATATTTGTATGGAGCAGGGTATTTAGTTCAGCCAATTCGGCAGGCTGAAGAACATGATGCTGGAGTCGGTGGTGATATGGACGCTGGTAATGATGATGATGATGCTGAAGAGGAGGAAGAAGTTGAAGATGATGAAGAAATCCATGATCTGCCACCTTAAATGGGAGATTTGCTACTTGCGAAAATCAGTACGTTTTGGTTTTGGTCTTCAGGGACTTTAACAGGTTTTGTGTACGCTATTGAGAATCGTAGTGTATTGGATGTGATGAAAAGATGGAAGTGTCACTCCAGTCATATGGAGATGATGATCACGTAGGATACAGAATTGGTACTCTAATATGTTGCAACTATTGGGATAATATGACAAGGTCATGATTATCCGATTAAAAAGACTAGTTGCTAGTGATCCGATATATGCTTCGTACGGGACTGACACAATTCCAGCCTCAGGCCTAGCATGTGACATCCAATACTGGATCGTAATACGCAATACTTAGTATACTACGCTTAATAAAGATTATGTATTCCTTAAAAGAATATTTCTGGAGAATTGGGTAGGCACGATGCTTTGCTAGAAGCCAACCAAGTCTTGTAAATCGGTAAGAACGTGGTACGAGGTACGCACGTGTTCGGATAGTCCGATGATCGGATTTACTGCCAACATATCCAGGAATCTCATGGGTCGCTTCCCAAAGATTCACCGATGACATTTGACTCGAACAGAATTAATCTGGGATTAATTATGAGAGAGAGAAAATCAATCTAGAATTAATTGCGGCAAGAATTTATCTGGGATAAAATTCGATTAGAAGAGAGAGAATGATTAATTTGGAATTAATAGATTAAATAATATATTCGATATATTAATTGAAATTAGATTTCAATGCGGAATTAAAATTTATTTTAATTCGGGCAAAATAATTAATTTAGAATTAATTCGTAAGCGACTTTAATAATAATTTTGCAAGGCATAATTATTTAATTAAATTATATTTAATTATGTCGCAACGGAAAATTCGTTAATTCGGAATTAAATGAACTCGGGCCCGAGTGAAGTTGCGTGTTGGATTGTTCGACTTAAATTCAGAATTTATAAGTGGTGGGACCCACTTGACTTACATCAACTAATTTGACTAGTGATGGAAGTGGTTAAGGTTGAGTGTGAAGCTTAGATTGCTTGTTTTTTACACAAACAAAATCCAACACACTTTGTTTTTTAATTATTTGGAATGACATATACCAACTTGGATTTGGTAAATGGTAATTGATTTTAGAAAATCAAATACACAAAAATAAAAAAAGCTCTCTCTCCCATTCCCTCACATTGTCGTGAGCTTCTTCATCTCCCATTGAGTTTTTGTTGTAAAAATTCTTGTGAGCTAGCACTTCCAAGAGTGAATCAAGTTGATAGGGAAACCAATTCATTGAGTTTGGAACACAAAGAAAAGCTTGGAGCTCTCAACATACATCAAAGTTTTTTGAAATCTCAACATCCGATCAATGTAAGTCTTCCGCAACTTCTTTGAATATTCACATACCGAATCATGATTAGAGATCCTTGGCATGTTCTATGAACACTAACAGGGCCGTGAAATAAAGTGAAGAGTCGGGATCGATAAACGCATTTCCGCTCACGTCACCTTCACTTTCGTGCAGTTCGCTGGCGTTCTGGGCTGCCGCCGGCCACCACAAGAAGGAGGGGTGGCTGACGCACCCCTCTTGTTGGTTACGCTAGTTGATGATTGTCGGCAGGCCGCCGGTGCTACCAAGAGATCCTTAATGTGTTAAAGGGACGAGGAGTCGGGTGGGTAGTTTTGAGGGATATTTTAATTTTCGTGATTTCAGAAAATCTTGGGGTATTTATATAAAAAAGTTTCTGAAATTTACCTTCAGGCCCCCTGTGAAATTGCAATCAGGCTCTTGTCATAGGATTTTCTCGGAAATTCATATTTTTGATGTCCGTCTAATATAAATTTTGAAAAGTATTCAGCACGAAAGTTATTCGTCTCTGAAATATGAGTCCGACAATTCAAGAATCTGCTCAATCGAAGTTTGTTTGCAATTTTTATAGCTGAAATAAGAAATATTTACGCGTATAACGATATAAATAGAAATCACGTAACCCGTTCTCGAAATCATGCTTTTTCCAAAACGATGAAGCTTCATGTTAAAAATATTTCGATCTATTTTCCAACACATAAACTCTTATTTTCGAATAATATCCCGTTCTAAATTTTTAACTTTAATTCGGGAACCTTCCAACACTGTTCTGAAAAACTCGAGATATTACATATGTATATGATGTTTTTATTTGTATGATCGGTGTTTAAAGAAATTATAGATTGGTATAAGATGTATTTTTTCTGAAATTTTATAGGTAAGTACATTTATGATATGGCAAACTAAATATTATAAGATTATTGTACAAATATTACTGTTGACGACTGATTTTGGTCTCAGGGGCAATATGGGAATTATACTACTCCCGACAATCCTCCCTCAATAGTGAATTTGTTTGGTTATGGGGGACCAAAAGCAACTTAGCAAAAGACAAATAATACACCAATCGACAAGGAGATTTAACGTGGTTCGGTGGATTTGGATCCGACCTACGTCCACGGGCACAAACAAGATGATACTTTTATTATTCAAATGCGCTTCTCAGACCGTTCTTTGTGTTTTACAAGTCAGAGCTTGGTGATTCTGATGATGATATTCGTTCTCTTTTTTCTTCCCCCCCTTAAGCATACTCTACCCTCCTATTTATAATAGTGCAGAAATCAGATTCCTTCTTTTACAAGGGTTTCCTAGTTGAAACAATTTCCCTTTCCCATAAGGATTCCTAGTCAAAAACTACCTTTACTTCCTTTATCATACTAGGACATTGACTTACTACTTTACCCCATGAAAGTAGGATAACTTATTATCTTATCTTGTATGGATAGAATGCCTTATCTTCCCGAACATGTCTTGCCCTATGCTCGGTCTTTATGTGGTCGGTCATAATAGTCTTTTGTACTGAGAATGCTGCTGTCGACCTGATAATTGCCCGGTCATCTTGAACTCAAGTGCTCGGTCACTAACCGTAAAGTTCCCGGCCCCTTACTGTGGACTCTTTAGTGGTCGGGTCGGCATTAATAATCTTGATTGAGAAGTGAATTACCTTTTTTAACCCTGTCGTGCTGCTTAAATAACATAGTGCCTGAAAACACCATCAACAATTACTATTGATAATTGATCAATAAAGATCACATCAAATTCTTCTGATTTGCTGATACTTCATATATATGACTCGTCTTTTGTTATAAGATAAAAGAATTAAATGAACTGGATGATGTAACATTCGACTATATGTTTTTATTTAGGATGGATTTTATTTTTGTATGCCATAGGCAATGAGATTATAGATTGGTATATGTGACTACATTTAAAGGACCTTGTATAAAGAATGAACCAGAATAGGAATTTTAAAGGATTATGAGAAATGGATAAGGATCAGCTCATATGGAAGTTTTGACTATTGTAGTTATATGATATTTCATATATTGTGTTTAACAAAAGTTATAATATGTTTGGCGTGTATGCTTTTGTTTATATGGTTATTACTTATTAAGTGTCATAACTCATACAAAAATAGTTTAAGTTTGTTTCAAAATTAGATGATAATAAATGACTGACTCGAATATCCACAATTTTTTAAAAAATAGTAAAAGCTTGTTTTAAAATTGAAGAAAAAAATGATCCAATTAACAAAAAAAAAAAAAAAATTTAACGATGAGTATTAAGTTTGTATTTTTTAAAATTATAAAGACTAAACTTATATTTTTAAAATTACAGATTTAAAGTATTATTATGAGAAATGTATTGAATAGTTATATGTCATTTTCCTTTTTAGTTAAAGATACTTTAGACGTATCATGTTATGCGTTCCTTAAACCCAAAGCGAAGAACATGAATATCAACGACAAATGTAAAGACTGTGGGCAATTGTGGAAACTTGCCATCACGTGTAGTCCATTTAATGTGTGGAGTAAAGTATCATATTGGACTATATTATATTTAATCAAAATATTCAAATTAGATTATAATTGAACGTAATGTCAAACTTAGTAAATATATACACATATATTTAAAACTAATTGAATATTTAAAGAAAATAAAAAATCAATATCAATCACAATTGTGAGATTTTGTTAGTATTTAATTTAAAACTGATTTTCATTATCCTCAATTCAGCAACCACTCACACACATTCTTAACACAATACACACTTTCTATTTAAAAATAAAAACTAACCACAACTTTTATTTAAAAACAAAATTAAACCCTAATTCTCGGTGAATACACACACACACAATGGCGAAACGCCGACAGAATTGCGACTTACGGAGTTCTCGACTAAACTACGATAAAATTCTGGATTTTTCCGGAACAACCAAACAAGTCCAATTTCAATGATTTTAGTTCCATTACTCTTAAAATATCATTACAAACTATTCAAAGCCACTAGTTTACTTAAATCCTCGGTTTACGTATTTTTTGGAAAATCTCTAGAAAAAATTTCCGCAACGCTACAGAAAGGTCCCAAATCCTCCGAACCTACCCGGATTTATCTAAACACTATCATAACATTATATATGACTCATACCTATCATTACGATAAAAAACACATTAATACACAAAAAAAAATCCACTTTTACAGGAAACTTGCATATTCTATGGATCAATCCAATTCATTCTGTTTTCACTCGGGTTCTACCAAATGCACATATTCAATAAACTCATACTCAAATAATTCAACATTTCTACAATTACACTACTCTACAAAGTTACTGTGGGGTTTTAGGGGGAATATCCGGTAACGCAGCGGAAGCGGCGGAAGATCGTATCTTCCGATTTCAAAAATTTTTCTCGGATTAATTAAATAAACATATTTATTTAATATTCCAATAATCAAATTATGAAATAAAATTCAATAAATCATATTTAGGTGAATTTACCAAATTACCCTTACTTTGGTATTTTGTCCATTTTAGTCCGAAATTGATCTAATCAATTTTGAATGATTCTAAATAATTTCTAAGATGAACTTAGCATGTTCAAAACATCAAAACACCAAAGCAAAACCAAAATCCCCAAATTTATCGCAAAGGCCGAATGCACCATTTGGTGCCCAAATTGACCATTTGGTCATTTCATGCTTCAAAACGCATCCAAATGAAATCCAATCAACATGAAACTTTCATGCATCATATAAAACACCCCAAATGCTCAACATATATGAAAACCCCCAAATTTGGAATTGGTCAAGAACCCTAATTTTTCAATTCCTCAAATTGGACAAATTAGACCAAATAGTTTAAATCAATTACTTTATCATCATTCTTCCATCCAATCCAAGTCTCAACACAATGAAACAACTCAAGATCAAATCTAGGTCATCTAAGAGTGGGTCAACAACTCTAGATTAGCAACATGGTTTCCAAAACCTTAAAAGAACACTTATAACTACACTAGTCACAAGCTTTCTCCATTATACATGCTCTACACTTTCACCAAATATTTATCCATCAAAAACACAAAGAATAAAGAATAGAAAAACTCAAGAACATCACAAGATGTTGCCCACAACAAGAGGAACAAATTACTCTCTAATGGAAGGTTGGAAATACTTACTATTTTCCAAGCTTTTCTTGATTTTTTCTTTCTTTTCTCTCTAGCATTCTTTGCCTTCCTTTAATGGAGTTTTTGGTTAAAGTGAATTAGGTTAAAAGCAAATGAAATGAAAAACATATATACAAGCTTGAAAAAGCCCTTGGCCGAAATTGGCAAGGCAAATTACAAGAATATTAATTTCATCTTCATTTGTCTTTCATTTGTTCAACTTGGTTAAATATCTAAAACAACTTTAAAGATATTTAATTTAGTCAACAAATGCAACTTAGAAAAATATATCTCTTTTATATTAAAGTGTATTGGCCGAAATTATAAGAAATAAAGGAAAAAGATATTTTTATTTTTCAAACAATTTTGAACAAATATCTTAAGAAGTCAAAATCAATTTGACAACCTTTTCCTTTAATGTAAAGTCAAACATTTACACTTAAAATCATTTCCTAACCTTATCATTTGGTAATATATTTATATTTTAATTATATTAATCATTTAACAATTAAATAATTAAATAATTAATTAAATACAAATATATCAACATATGTATTATATTTACTTTAAATATCTCAAATACATATATTAATGATATATGTCAATACCTTTATTTGACTATTTATTAATGTGTATTTAATAATATCATATATATAAATACAAATACACATTAATTAGGAAATGACGGTTCGGCCCGTTCGCATGTATTTTTCGTTTAACGATTAAACGATTTATAAATAATCATCATTATTCATAAATGTTGCTCTAGTGCTCTACGAGTATGTTTCATTATTGAGACTCTCTAGATTCAGGTATATCCGTCATGAAATACAATTTCATGTACATAATCTATCCACCCGTAGACTATGACGATCACGGATAAACTAGCTGAATCATACAGGTCGAGGTCATTGCATACGTATAATCCCTCTGTCACAGGTATCCAGATAATCCCAGAGATATAGATGTAAACGTCAAATCTCTATAGGTATTATCTTGTCGACGTATCTATTAGCAATCTCTAAATAACACTCGGAACTTACTTCCGATGTATATTGTGGCCACAGATTTAACAGACTGCTAAATATATATGGACTACCTATACTCTGTACACAGAACTGACGGATCCTATCTTGACACACACAGGATATCCTGAGGATCGATCCACACCCAACGAACAGGCGCAGGTCTGATCTAAATAGATCGGTGACGTGACTGCCATCTAAGTGTGGAGGATGTCTCATACATCCACAGTGGTGTCTCAAGTCGAAGGACCACTATGCTACTCAACCCGAGAAGATTCTTATTGACGTTGGTGTACCATCCATTAAGAATCTTTGGTGAGCCGTTCAGTGTTTATCCATTATAAACACCTACACGTCTATACGAGTCTCCCTAGACTCATGGTTCATTGGGATAAACCATCGGACCAAGTCTCGATATACGACATGTACTGGTCTCAACGGATTTGACTAACCGACCCGTGTTAGCAAATCTTGACCAGGAACTATGTTTGATAATATACATATAGCAGTGACACTTCCCAATGTCAATTACAAACTAACTTTGTAACTGTGTACTGCATTATATATTATCGGGCCTTTGTCTAATATATACATATCACTAACCATATTTAGTTTCAATCTAATCGTAATCAGATCGAATATGTATATAAGAACAAGAGGTGCAACCATAAATAAGTAATATTATGGAATAAGGGGATGTTCGTATTCATGAATCAGACATAAATACGGCCCGGATTGGCGCTCTGAGCACCAACCCCAACAATTTCTTCCACTTGCTCTAGTGCCAATCCACGGTATCATATACACGTCTCAATGTGCATCGTATGCATATGGCCCTCAAAAGCTCACCCAGTACTTAAGAGGTAAGAAACAAGTCCGCTATGAAATATCGAGTTTGTCAAAACAAACTCCATCGTTTCCCATAGTTAACATCATTCATATTTTGTAGAATCTAAATTATACATTAATATGAAATGGATACTATATCTGTATTATGCTACAGCTACTAAGTTGTCCAAGTATTTAGGGATCGAATCCAAAAATACTATGCGGACAACCGCAAGCACAACACCAATTTAAAACTTCTATTTTAAAAGGTCACTATGCAACTTCATAAGTCAATACTTCAAAAGTTGCATTTGATTCCACTAAATAGTAGAATCCTTCGTGACACTCCCACTGCATCTTTTGTGACTCTTTATGACGTAGACTGTCTAACGTCATAATTAGTCTCAAAACTAATATGACCCTAATGGTTGCAGACTGTATTCTCCATGAATTAGAAACTCGTTCTTAATATCTCAAAGATCACAAAGAACTTGTTTCAAGATCCATCATATGGTCTATAGATGTCAAAATAACTCGTAACAATTACGATTAAATCGACATCGATAATCGCATATAATAAAGTATTCACTATGTCATCATCAAATGATACATAATATTGTTTAGACATTCTAATCAATATCTCTTTCGAAAAAGGAATCATCCTTTACGAAAGATGAATACTATGTATAAGACATACAATAACTGTCGAACAGTTATACTAACTGTCATACAGACAGCCTTGTTATGTCCTTCATTAGATCATATCTAATGTACGACTAATAGGGTATCTCACAAGTCTCCAAGTTTCATATCATATATAAAACTTTTTATATCAAATATAACAGAGACTACTCCCACTGCTTTCATGGAGTAAAGAAGACTTAGGTAAATCTTTTACCTTACAAACATCTCATTATTACAATAATAATGATAATGTTGTCAGGATATATAACACTAGAAAGTAATTTGTATACTCCCACTAACCCTTTTATCACATATGTATTCTATATACTTTGACAAGATCAGACAATCTGACGATATCAAAAATAGAGAACACATATTTCTGGAAGACTTATCCGAGTCTACAATAGGCTCTGTAAGCTAGCACACTAAACTCTGCGATCTCAGCAGAACACAAACTCTAGGGCCATTTCAGAATGAACTCTTCAAATAAGGAAATCACAACTGATCTCTTATCTGAATAAGTCATCCAAAAACGCCACTTTGCATTCTTTAGCTAAAATATACAGTTTATTATCAACATTAACCAATATATCTTTAATTGTTCATTTAGTGTGATTAGAGATAATTTTCTCAGAATCTACAATAGATTGCTGAGTATAACTTTTTCACTGTCATACTGTAATGTCAAACCTTTAATAAGCTCACAATGCTTTCGCTGCGCAAACAGTTAGCACATATCATGAACTAATTCATAATGAAAGCTTAATCAAGTTCAAAACTTGATCGTAGTAAGCTATGAACAATCTTAGATCTAAGGTTCAATGGTGAACTTCCAGAATCGATATCAAATATCGCTTCCATTACAAGTTATAGGATAATTTTTCTTCAATAAGAAAACAACGGAACCATTAAGTATCAAATACTCGTGAATGATTCTGTTATCCTATTGGACTTGTACGGAAGATGTATAAGGGTTGTTTCATCTTATTAATTACGTAGTTCCATTTATAATTTATCATTCTCACATTTGACTTCAATAAGTCAAGTCTTTTCTACAATAGTTAACATCTGATGTTACACACCAAGTAATAAAACGATTTTATTACTTAGAATCGTAGGAAAGATATTCTATTAATAGAATACAATATTCTATTAAACAGAATAAACGATAAACTTTTACTTAGACCTCCGAGGTGTAAGTAATTTCCATTATATAACTATTATATAAAAGAAAGATTGAAATCTCAAACTTTTCAAGATTCAAATTTTCTACCTATACATATCATATATGCAACTGTAGAAAATAATGGAACATTAATTAAAGAGATGAATTAGTGTTACTGGGATAAACCCCAAGAGTATTGAAACTAATTCGCTAACTTTCAATATCAGACGAATCAAATCATATAAGATTCGATTGCTCCCACACTCAATTCCATCAAGATGGAATCGTGGAAGAACAATATTGAATATGGATCATATTCACTAAATAACCTTAGAACTAATTATTTTAAATTCATACGTTTGATCGTATCAAAGATCTTTGAACATTTCAAAGACATGTTATGAATTTTGAGGATAGAATTCTCTAAAACCTTTAGATTGAATATATTTGAACAAGTCAAAAATGTCCAATCTACGTTTCATCAGAACGGATTGAAAGTACTTGATACTTTCAAGACTTTCAATATGTGTTCCTTCAGAAACACATAACTAAGTTATGACAATTCATCAACTAAGTTACGAAGTATAGAAAACTACCTTAAGCAATTATTATTCATTAAACTACATACATCCAATGTATCAGTTAAATAAATCTGGTGGTCCAATGACAATCATTGATTAAATGAGATCTTAATCACTTTCCTGAATACAATATTCATTAAATGGACAAGGATATGTGGTGTGATCTAGTATCAAACCATCATTTACCATACGGAATAAGCATCCAATGCTTAAGTGATTAAACTCATAAAGCACCGTTCTAAATTATTTACTTTACCGAATATTTCTCTTTATGTTTATCTCTACGTCAATGACACTACTAGTTATTATAAAATATGTAACAATTGTTTATAAAGAACAAGTGACTATCCAATAGTCGCAAGTTCCGATATCAAATATCAAAACAATCGTTAACCAATATTTCAAATAACTAGAGGGAGATCTGGTATCCAATACCTATAGTTGTAGTATTGTGAAAATCGATATTTTCTATACACAAATATACGCATCTCATTTATTTAGCTTTACTATTTGCATTCAACTATTCAAACAATTGTAAATAACTGATTAGCAAATTGTGTCAGACACATTACCTCTAAAGGTAATTAAAGCTTAGAAACGTCATTACTAGATAAACAAATACCTAATAGGGCTTTCTAAATGCCAGTCAAGAATCCCGAGACATGAACTAATTCAAGTCAATTCTTACTGCATAAGAAACTATTGTCTCTAAAGTATTATATCCTAAAGGGGATATCTATCTAGATTATCTATCATGACTTAGAAACTAAGTCATTAACCATCTTTATTTTTTTTAAGAAAATCGGAACAACAGTTCCCGATGGTTTAGACTAATCTAATAATATCCTAGTCTATTAGTATCTAGAACCTATTCTAGAATAATTGCAACCAAGAGTCTAGTCAGATAACATATCAAAATATGTGTGCAGTAAATTAAAAGTTTAAATCTATCTAATATAGAATATGGAAACAAACAAGCGGCAATTTACATAATAACATACACTGCCTAAGTTATGGAATAATTTAAACTTAGCAGTGCCTCCCACTATTTTTACGTAATGCCGTAATCCCCAACGGAAAGACGAGAATTCAATAATTAAATCGAATTCCATAATGGGAAGAGGACCCCATGAATATATTTCGACTCACAGCAGAGGCACGGTCTCGCCGACGTATATTCACAGGTAGACAACTAATTGTCAATCACTCACTAGTGACTCCAAGGTTCCGGTCCTGGCCGTTTCTCGTTGTCGCTGCGAAGGCAGGCCCACAAGGAGACGTACCAAGGTTAAACTTGTCAATGATAAACTCAAGTTACTTGCGTAACCCTGACAGCTAGGGCACGTTCAGGATTCCGCTTTCGCTTGAATTTATCTAGTATCTAATATACATTCGGCATAAATAAATTTCTATCAGCTACACCCTCACAGCAGAGGCACGGTCTCGGATGTAGTCAATGAAAAGATATTTATAAACCGTATTGACAAGACGGACCAAGAAACAAGTATTCCAAATACTAGTTACTTTAAAACCTTATTAAGCGGGGATATTCCATTAAGTGTCATACACCCTAAATCTAATCAAATTAGATTATAACATGCATGTATAAAGTCAAGAAAAACATGATTAAACATTGAATAAAACAAGCTAATCATTTATGGAGGCCTAGAATCAGACTCGCTCTGATACCATTTTGTAGGGGTTTTAGGGGGAATATCCGGTAACGCAGCGGAAGCGGCGGAAGATCGTATCTTCCGATTTCAAAACTTTTTCTCGGATTAATTAAATAAACATATTTATTTAATATTCCAATAATCAAATTATGAAATAAAATTCAATAAATCATATTTAGGTGAATTTACCAAATTACCCTACTTTGGTATTTTGTCCATTTTAGTCCGAAATTGATCTAATCAATTTTGAATGATTCTAAATCATTTCTAAAATGAACTTAGCATGTTCAAAACATCAAAACACCAAAGCAACCAAAATCCCCAAATTTTATCACAAAGCCGAATGCACCATTTGGTGCCCAAATTGACCATTTGGTCATTTCATGCTTCAAAACTCATCCAAATGAAATCCAATCAACATGAAACTTTGCATGCATCATATACAACCCAAATGTTCAACATATATGAAAACCCCCAAATTTGGAATTGGTCAAGAACCCTAATTTTTCAATTTCCTCAAATTGGACAAACTAGACCAAATAGTTTAAATCAATTACTTTAATCATCATTCTTCCATCCAATCCAAGTCTCAACACAATGAAACAACTCAAGAGAAAATCTAGGTCATCTAATAGTGGGTCAACAACTCTAGATTAGCAACATGGTTCCAAAACCTTAAAAGAACACTTATAACTACACTAGTCACAAGCTTTCTTCATTATACATGCTCTACACTTTCACCAAACATTTATCCATCAAAAACCCAAAGAATAAAGAATAGAAAAACTCAAGAACATCACAAGATGTTGCCCACAACAAGAGGAACAAATTACTCTCTAATGGAAGGTTGGAAATACTTATTATTTCCAAGCTTTTCTTGATTTTTCTTTCTTTTCTCTCTAGCATTCTTTGCCTTCCTTTAATGGAGTTTTTGGTTAAAGTGAATTAGGTTAAAAGCAAATGAAATGAAAAACAATATATACAAGCTTGGAAAAAGCCCTTGGCCGAAATTGGCAAGGCAAATTACAAGAATATTATTTCATCTTCATTTGTCTTTCATTTGTTCAACTTGGTTAAATATCTAAAACAACTTTAAAGATATTTAATTTAGTCAACAAATGCAACTTAGAAAATATATCTCTTATATATTAAAGTGTATTGGCCGAAATTATAAAGAAATAAAGGAAAAAGATATTTTTATTTTTCAAACAATTTTGAACAAATATCTTAAGAAGTCAAAATCAATTTGACAACCTTTTCCTTTAATGTAAAGTCAAACATTTACACTTAAAATCATTTCCTAACTTTATCATTTGGTGATATATTTATATTTTAATTATATTAATCATTTAACAATTAAATAATTAAATAATTAATTAAATACAAATATATCAAACATATGTATTATATTTACTTTAAATTCTCAAATACATATATTAATGATATATGTCAAATACCTTTATTTGACTTTTTATTAATGTGTATTTAATAATATCATATATTAAATACAAATACACATTAATTAGGAAATGACGGTTCGGCCCGTTCGCATGTATTTTTCGTTTAACGATTAAACGATTTATAAATAATCATCATTATTCATAAATTTTGCTCTAGTGCTCTACGAGTATGTTTCATTATTGAGACTCTCTAGATTCAGGTATATCCGTCATGAAATCCAATTTCATGTACATAATCTATCCACCCGTAGACTATGACGATCACGGATAAAAACTAGCTGAATCATACAGGTCGAGGTCATTGCATACGTATAATCCCTCCGTCACAGGTATCCAGATAATCCCAGAGATATAGATGTAAACGTCAAATCTCTATAGGTATTATCTCGTCGACGTATCTATTAGCAATCTCTAAATAACACTCGGAACTTACTTCCGATGTATAATGTGGCCACAGATTTAACAGACTGCTAAATATATATGGACTACCTATGCTCTGTACACAGAACTGACGGATCCTATCTTGACAGACACAGGATATCCTGAGGATCGATCCACACCCAACGAACAGGCGGAGGTCTGATCTAAATAGATCGGTGACGTGACTGCCATCTAAGTGTGGAGGATGTCTCATACATCCACAGTGGTGTCTCAAGTCGAAGGACCACTATGCTACTCAACCCGAGAAGATTCTTATTGACGTTGGTGTACCATCCATTAAGAATCTTCGGTGAGCCGTTCAGTGTTTATCCATTATAAACACCTACACGTCTATACGAGTCTCCCTAGACTCATGGTTCATTGGGATAAACCATCGGACCAAGTCTCGATATACGACATGTACTGGTCTCAACGGATTTGACTAACCGACCCGTGTTAGCAAATCTTGACCAGGAACTATGTTTGATAATATACATATAGCAGTGACACTTCCCAATGTCATTACAAACTAACTTTGTAACTGTGTACTGCATTATATATTATCGGGCCTTTGTCTAATATACATATCACTAAACCATATTTAGTTTCAATCTAATCGTAATCAGATCGAATATGTATATAAGAACAAAAGGTGCAACCATAAATAAGTAATATTATGGAATAAGGGGATGTTCGTATTCATGAATCAGACATAAATACGGCCCGGATTGGCGCTCTGAGCACCAACCCCAACAGTTACTGAAAACATCCAAACATTTAACAGAACACTTGAAATTAGCGACTTTTTCTGGAAGGTCTTACCGAGATTTTGAGGGCATATACGGACTCCAAACAATCCCATGAATGCGCTCAATTGATGGAATTCCGATCAGATATTTTTCATTCGCGGGTCGCTATTCACCGAATCGTTCTCTCTCGTTTTGCTTGCAACCGTGCATGAAACGGAAAATCCTTCATCGTCAATTGTAGTACTCTCTGAGAGCTTCGATTTGACAGATGGCTCGGGCCTGTTGGACAATTATGACCAATAGCATCACCATTTGTAAAAGACATTATGGTTTTTGTACAAATTAACTATGTGACAAAGGAAATTGCTATTTTATCATTTTGTAATTAGATTACTTGAATATATAAATGATAAAAGTCCTTATGATTAGTTACAGATTAATAAGATATGAGACAGTATCAATTCATGTATGGTTTAATCATTAAATATCTCTAGTCGTGGTATTATTGAGACTGGACATTGATAATACGAAATAGACTAGTATTGCACTTGTGCGCGTTATGGAAGCGTAACGACATAGTTCTCATATATTTGAGTATTGGATACTCATGCAAGTGTAATAGGAGGATCTGTTTACCGATGGTACGGAAACAACATCGCTCTAGATAGACCCCTCGGAATCTCATTGGTAGTATGACGATGTGTCTATGGGAATCTGAATCAGGGTAGGTGTATTTGGTCTTAACCTAAGACTTGCATCGCTAATACTTGCGACAATCAGTACGCTTTGGTTTTGGTCGTCCGGGACTTTAACAGGTTCTATGTACGCCTCTTCTGGGTTTATTGAGAATCGTAGTGTATTGGGTGTGATTTCAAGATGGAAGTGTCACTCCAGTCATATGGAGATGATGATCACGTAGGATACATAACTGGTAATCTAATATGTTGCAACTATCGGGATAATATGACAAGGTCATGATTATCCGATTAAAGAGACTAGTTTCTTGTGATTCGATATATGCTTCGTACGGGGCAGACACAATTTCAGCCTCAGGCCTAGCATGTGACATCTGATACTGGACCGTAATACACAATACTTAGTATCACTACAAGAATTAGACCATTTAGAGTCGAATTATTTCGACGCCATAAGCGACGGTTTCGATGCAAAAGACATTTAGCGTCGAAAAAATTAGACGCAAAAAATGGACGATAAAATGTCGACGAAAATCACTTTTAGCGTCGAAATAATTAAATGCGACGCTAAAAAACAGTATTCTGCGTCCAATTTTTTTCGACGCTAAAGTAAATTGTCCGACGCTATATTTTATATTTCACGACGAAATAATTCGACCAAAAATTCAAACTTTTAGCGTCAAAAATTGTCGACGCTAAAGTATATTAAAAAAGTATTATATGTAAGCTTGCAGCGACCATTTTTTTACTATTACCGTCGAAATATTCGACGCTAAAAGTTTGAATTTTAGCGTCGAAACTTGTCGACGCTAACGTATATTAAAAATGTATTATATGTACGCTTACAGCGGCCATTTTTATACTATTAGCGTCGAAATATTCGACGCTAAAGTAAAAAATTTATTTTTTAAAAAATTAGTAATTTACTTATTTTTTGGTCTAAAATATTTAATTTAGTTGAAAAAAAATGTAATTAATAACAAAATGACGAAATATTATATTGAAATTTGTTTTAGAAAAAAGAAATATTATATTAAATCTATTTGTTCAAAATTTTTATACAAAACCAAATATAAAATTAATTGCTACTGTGATGGGGGGACGCTCGAGCCCGATGCACCATGACTCATTGAGGCCTCGAACATCTGACGGAAAGCCAACAGTTGATGTTCCAACTGCTCCATCTTCTTCTCGTGGTCCATCATCTTCTTCTCGTGGTCCACCGTGACCTGTTGTAGCTTCTCCTTAGTCTGCTACAGCTCGTCTTTGGTGGTGACTAACTCGTCTCGAAGAGAGACATTGTCCGAATTACCACTATTGCGTGCAGATGACGTTGGCTTCTTACGAGTGCCAAGACCAACGTTGTAAGCTGTCTGATTCTTGAAAACCAATTACGACAGCTGCTCATCTGGTATGGGGTCGGACCCTGTCTCCTGAGTTTGATGTTGGAGTTCCATCATTTCGTTCTGTTTCAAAAAATAAGTTAATATTAGAATTTGAGAAAAAAAATTAACATATATAATTTTAATTATTTTATTTTAAAAACAGAAACTTACATAGCAGCGTTCGGCTTCTTCATTTATCCATCTGTTCCTCTCATTGTAATGCGTCACACGGAAAAAATCTGGAAATGATTGCACCTCACATGTGCTACTCTGTTATAAACATAAAATAAATTCAATATTATTCCAGATTAGTAAAAACAATTAACTGTTAAATTTTACGTTAGGATATATTTACCTCAGAATGTTCGGCACGATGTTGGATAAATGGCTTCGAACCTCCACGGTGGTTAAAACGCAAGTGACTTCGATTTTCCGCATTTGCGTGACATTTATCCTGTATTTACCAACACTGTAAGTACCGAAAATAAAGAAAATTATAAATTTCTGTTTATTTCAAAATTTACCTCGTGTTTTTTGCTAGACCAAAGCTCACATAAGAATGTCCAATCTTGTTCCTCTATAAAATCAGGCTTGTGTTGTGGAGCATTTGAAGGTCCATGTTCGTCGAATATTGGTTTCATGACTTTTGTTCTATAATCTTTATAACTTTTCCCCATGTGGTAGTCAATATATTGTTGGACATTCACTTGGGTCATATCGAAGTCGAACCATTCCTACATGAAAATTCGAGTAAAAATAAGTATAAAATAAAAATGTTAAATAACAAACAATATCGAAAACTTACAAGTAGCGAAGGGAATAGCTGGTTCATTTTCGTCTCCCATGGTATCTTTCTCCAAGATACGTAGTTTTGGGGAGCTTCATATCGAGCTGTAGCTCCTATGGCTGTATTAAACGCTGAATTATGTTGTCCGACTTGAGTGTGTCCATCATCTGATATCTCTATCCGGATACGGCCGTGAGCCTTAACGTACTTAGCCAACCCCAGGCCACGGGTGCGTCCTCGACCCTTCACTGTACTTTACTCACCTGTGCTAGCAGAGAAATCACCAGGGCCAGTTGCCATTGCTGATGTAGATGGAGTCGCAGAAGCCCGTTTGCGATTGCCCGGTGCCATCTGCAAAAACCCGTCGCATTAGCGTCATCAAATTCCAAAGTTCTTATACATATACATACATATCCATACAAGTCAATACAACTTAACAAAAGCACTTATAACATCGAATGCTCACTTTCGTTTTCAAATTTATTCATTCATTTATTCATTTCATATATGCATTCATTATCCATATAATCTACGAGTTCCATCATACACGTACATACACACAGTCACACACACAATCATCATACAACCAACCAAGAAGCACATTTAACAACCAATACATCACAAGCCACACAATCAAACAATACATACATATCACGACACACCAAACTCATCACACGACTTCTCATGCACACGCATAACCATAACAAACATTCCAAACACATACTATACTATATGAAATTTCGAATTCCAAACACATACAAACATTCCAAACATACATATACATATTTGTTGGGGTTGGTGCTCAGAGCGCCAATTCCCGGTTGTATTTCTGTTAAATACTTCTGTAAAACATTATTATTATGAATAATATATGCAGTTTCTATAATATAATCTATATTAC